>JACERP010000224.1:0-157257 GCA_014080715.1 Scenedesmus sp. NREL 46B-D3
GCCTGCGGCGTGCTGGCCAGCCTGGGGCAGCTGCAGCGCCTGAAGCAGCTGCAGGTGCGCACAGTGGCAAGCAGCTCCAGCCTCCTCGGAACTCAAAGTGCTACAGCAGCGTTGTTTCACATGGTTTGCAGCAGCAGGGCTGCACCAGAGCCACTGCGTCGCAGGCTGGTGTGTGTGTGTGTGTGTGTGTGTGTGTGTGTGTGTGTGTGTGTGTGTGTGTGTGTGTGTGTGTGTGTGCGTGCGCGTGCGTGCGTGCGTGCGTGCGTGCGTGCGTGCGTGCGTGCGTGCGTGCGAGCTTGCAGGGCTCCGATCATGCTTGCAGAGTGCGCAGGTGCTGTGGGTGCAGTGTGCTCCCAGCGCTTCTGCATGCTGCGCGGAGTTCCGTTAGTGCACAGCGCGTGCTGGGACATGTGTGCTGGTGCTGGTGCTGGGAGCGCTTTTAGAAAGCCTCTGTTACACACCGTTGCATGCAGAGGCAGGCGACGTGCAAAAGCATGCAGCAGTGCAGTGCCATCAAACAAGCATGAGTCGCCTCGTACACAGCCGGTCCACAGGGACTCAACGACAAGGCAACCGGAGTGATCCCTGTGTGCTGCCCCCGGCGCCTGTGCCTGCAGGTGCTGAAGCTCGACTGTGGGCGCCAGGAGCCGCCGCCCGAGATGTGGTCGGGGCTGTCGGGCCTGACCAGCCTGGAGTGGCTGTGCCTGAGGTGGCTGGAGGCGCTGCCGGTGGCCTGCCTGGCGCCCCTCACAAACCTGGTCGCGCTGCAGCTCAAGGCGATAACGCGCCCGCCTGGTGGGTGGGGCGCATGCTGCGGCGCGGCTGGTGATGTATGTTGTGTGTTGTGCATGCTGGCGCGTTGCGTCTGCGGTGGTTGCCGCTGTGCTGCCTGTTTGTTGCTTTGAGTGTGGCGCCGCGGCGCCAGCAGCAAGCCCGCCAGGTGGTGGTGTGCTGGTTGGTTGTGCTACGGCGGCGCTTCCCGGCACTGCAGCGTCACCCATCCATCACAGCTGTGCAGCAGCAAGCTGGCACAGGGCGGCTGCCGTGCTGGCAGGGGCCGCGGCGAGCATCTGCCGCAGCTGCCACATCAGCACCCCGCACTGCGCCTGCGACCCGGTGACGCACGCCCGCGCTGCTGCCGCTTGCTGCAGCCGCTGCTGAGCTGGCGGAGGTGCTGGCGGGCATGCCGCGGCTGTCGGCGCTGGCGATAGAGGGCGGGCTGCTGGACGTGCAGGGCGACTGGCTGCGGGACATTGCGGGACTGCTGCGGCACGGCAGGTGCGCTGGCAGGAATGACATAGCAGACAACCAGGGGCCACTTTCTGCACCCAAGCCCTGGGTATGTCAGGTCACTGGGCCTTGAACCGGGGGGGGGTGCAGCGCATGACGAGTCCCCAGCTGCTGCTGGTGCTGGAGGTCTGCGGCTGCATGTCGCCGGGTCACTGCAGCATGGCGTCTGTACAACTATGGGACAAAGGCAACAGCGCTCGCTTTTGCTTGCCTGCGCGAATGTGGCAGCACTTATCAGCAGTTTGCTTCGAGGCAAGGGTTGGAGGGAGGGAGAGCAGTCGTAGCCCTTGCTGCTTGCAAGCCAGTACCATGAGTGACACCGCAAAGTTCATACAAGTGTTGTGCTTCCATCACACCGTCTCTGCACTGCTGCTGCTGCTGCTCCTGCTGCTGCTGCTGCAGGTGGACCAGCAGCTGGGTGGAGCACACCCTGTGCAGGCAGCAGCACCTGCGCGTGTTGGGCTCCATCACCGCCGCCTTGCTGATGGCAGTCGCGCTCAACAGCCCCAAATGGCCTGAGATGATAGCCACCGCCATGCTGGCAGCAGCAGCAGGCACCGTGTTTGTGCTTGCTGTCGCGGTGTCATTACTGAGCGTGATGCTGGACAGCACGACTGCTGCCAGTCATGTTGTGGTGAGTCGTAATGATCAGGCTGGGGGTGCTGATGTGGCGCTTGACGGTTCTGATGGGCAGGCTGCGCCTGAACTACAGGCTGCGCCTGAACTACAGGCTGCGCAGAGTCCCGAGGGTCAGGCTGGCGGTCCTGAGAAAGGTCCTGAAGTTTCAAGTGCTCAGGCTGGAGGCCTGGTGAGGGGTCCTGACAGCAGCATGGCTGGCACTGCTGCCGCCGCTGCTGCTGCTGCTGCCACTGCTGGTGGTAGATGTAGCGTCAGCAGCATCAGCAGCAGCTTGTTCCGTGGTGCGTGGCAGTTGCTGGCTGTAAGCTGGCGCTGGACGGGTGGCTGGCTGCTGTGGTGGCTGCGGGTGCTGGACTGGACGCTGCACCGCATCAGCTGGGCAAGCACTAGCAGCAGCAGCAGCAGCATCGCCACTGCAGCTGCAACCGCCTTTGCAGCAGCTGCAGCGTGGTTGGCTAGCAGGAAGCCTCAGCCGCCATCATCAATAGCCGCTGCTGCAGCAGCAATAGCAGCAGCAGGCAGGGGTGGCAGCAGCAGCAGCAACGCAGCCGTGGCGGACCCCGGTGCTGCGTTCCGGCGGCTGCGCTTCCTCAGCCTGCGGCGCTGCACGCTCAGCAGCCGCAGCAGCAGCCTCAGCAACCGCATGTGGGAGCTGACAAACGTAACCAGCCGCTTGGGCCCTGGTTTCAGGTCTCAAGCGGTGGCGGTTCTGCTTGGGCTGCTGCTGTGGCCGCTGGCTGCGGGTGCGGCGCTGAGCCGCATCGCTGCCGGCAGCAGCTACGAAGCAGCAGCAGGGGGCGCACGGGGCGGGTGGGGGGAGCTGCTGAACCGCGCCTTTGCTGCTGCTGCTGGCGCTGCTGCTGCCGGCGGTGGCGCGCCGGGCAGCACGAGCACAGGGAGCAGTGCTGGCTGTGCTGCTGCTGCTGGTGGCGGTACAGCTGCGCATGGGTTTGGCGCTGCAGCCGGCAGCAGCCGCGGTCGCGGGAAGTTTGCCGGGTGGGGCTGGTACTGGGATGCCCTGTGTGGCCTGCTGCAGGCCGCCGCGAACCGCGTCGAGGTCGCAGCGGTCGGCCGCGGCAGCGCCATCGTGGGGCTGGTGAGCGAGATGCCGGAGCTCAGGTTCCTGGACATCACGTGGCTCAACCTGGAGCCCTGGGAGCTCCACGGGCTCGCGCAGGTGAAGCAGCTGCACTACCTGGGGCTGGGCAAGCAGCAGGTCGGGGTGCTGACGTCGCAGGAGGCGCGCTTCGGCAGGAGCTGCCTCAGCAGCGGCGGCAGGGGCAGCGGCAGCAGCAGGCGGCGCGGTGCGTCAGGCGGCGGGCTGTTTGGGCTACTGGGCGGGTGGTTTGGGTTTGGGTGGGGCGGACGCGCCGCCAGCAGCAGCCACAGCGGTGTGCATCATGCAGCAGCAGCAGCAGCAGCAGCAAGGGCGCCTGCAGCGTCCGCGAGGGGCGTCGCCGCAGCAGGCGCAGCAGCGCAGGTTGGGCTCGGGCGGGCGCGCGGCGGGTGGCTGGGGTGGCTGTGTGCGCCCGTCTGGTGGCAGTGCTGGCTGCTGTGGTGGTGCTGCGCATGGCTGTGCGGGCTGCTGTTTGGCCGGGTGTGGCTGCTGCTGCCGGACGCCAGCGCGCTCAGGAGCCTGGCCCAGCGAGCCGGCGCTTGCTCCGGCGCTGGCGCTGGCCCTGGCGCTGCTGGCTGTGCTGCTGCTGGCGTGTGGCGGCGGGGTGTGGGGTGGCGGTGGCGGCGAGGAGGCGGCGCCAAGCGACGGCGCGGGCTGGTTGGAGGGTGGGCCGGCGATGGTGCTTGTCGAGGCGCCCGCCGGCTTTGACGAGGTCATTGAGAGGGAGGTTATGACGTGCGCGGCAGGCGGGTGAGGGGTGGTGCGCGGCGGTCGGCGGCTTTGTTATATGCGCGGCGATGCGGGTGCTGTTGCAGCGTGGAGGGGTGCGGACAAGGGTATGTTGAGGGCGCTGGGGCTGGATGGTGTGTGTGTCCAGGTGAACCTGTCACGCTGTTCCTACAGGCATTGCCGGGTGGTAAATTGAGCTAGTCAGCCCATGTGTATATGACAGCCTACGGCAGCTGTGCTTGTGGCAGTCCCTGTCGAGTTTTGCAAAAGATCAGTGGAAGTGAGGCGTGATGACCAGCAGCACAGCAGCAGAGCGTTGCTGGGGTGTTGCGCGTGCATGGCAATGCGCTTGCGTGTATGTGCTTGCTTTGTGCTGGTGTGCACATGCATGGGAAGGGCGGCAGGCCCGTGCGTGTGGTGTGTGTTGCTGGCACATTTTCAATGGTGCTCCTTGCGTAATTTTGAGGAGTTGATTGGGCTTTTGTCGAGAAGAAGCATACTGCAGAGGGAGAAGACAGCATGCCATCACTGCAAATGCATCACTGCAAATGGCGAGCAAGCCAGAACATGTTTGTTGCATGCAGGCCTGGTCATGTTGATCGTGCATAGTCACACGGGATGTGAAGTGGTTTACTTTGCATTGTTTGAGCAGGCCATGCATAGGTCTGGCGGCTGTAGTGCACGTGCCAATCTGAGCGTCACCGACGATGTCACAGAGTGTGACATTCAAACAGCTGTCGGCTGCCGCATGTGTTTGTACCGTGGCTTATGCGCGTGTGGCACTCAAGTTTGCACGTGTGTGCCACATCATAAGGCCCTGGGTTGGCATCAGCTTCACATTGCCAGCATGAACAGACGCCCTGCAGTCTCAGGCCCCAGTCATACAGAGTACAGCAATCATTTTTAGGTCAACCAGTGGTGTGCTTCGAGTTCCGTTCATCTAGTGTTATGTTACAGGACAGGCCAGTCACTGCATGTGGGTCGTAGTTTGTGCCATAGTCAGTTTTGCTGTCTTTGAAAGGCCAGCCTAGCCAGACATTGGTAGGCAAATTTTGCAGAGCACGTCTTGGCCAGTTGATTTCAGCTAGCTGCCCTGCAGGCGGCTGGGCGGCGTATGGTAACACACGCCTGCCATGGCCCCTTTGCGCTGTGTTCATGTTGCATTAGCGGGGAGCACGCTAGAGCGCATGGCGGCAGCACATACGGTACGGATGATTTTAGCACACAGTTTTGATCTGCATGCTAGCATCACGCCTCGGTGACGCATAACATGGTCACTGCGGTGCTGCCCCTGGTCTACGATTGTGCATGCTGTGGTAGGAGGTCAGCAGGTGGCATCGCACCCCTGTGTATCTGCATGCATGCTGTGTCGTGCTGTGCGGTGCTTTCTGGATAGATGACCGGCCGTTACGACTGCTGCAGCGTGCATGTCATGAGCCTTGCAGTGGCTCCTATCAGGGGCCCCTCCCTTGGTGAGCAGAGCACGCACAAGAAAGTAATATGTGACATCAAGATGCAGTCATCAAGTGGTGTGAAGGCTGTACTTCTGGTAGACGTGGGTGAAGATGCCTGTGTATGTCTCCTGCTGTGCGTTGCATGCAGTGCTGTGGCTTCTCGCACGCGTGTGTAGCTGCGCTGTCAACGTGCGGGGCGTAGCTGCCCACCCTGCTTGTTACAGGCTGGACATTCTGCGTGCCATGCCTGCCAGTGAATGTTCCCGTCGTGTAACATCCAAAACTGGAATAATACTGGTGACTGCAATGCTTTGAGGTATCCTCCAACAACCTGTAGTAGTACTACAGTGGTACTGGCTGCACAAGCTCAAGACATAGTCTCCGGTGAGCGCGAGTGCTGGCCATGGTATGCCTGCCCGTGTTGGCATGCTTCCCTCGTCCCAAGTTGTACTGCTCAGCTAGCAGGGCTGGCCCGTGTGAATTGGTGCAACTTGCATGCCGCATGAGTTGCATGAGCGGGCTGTGATATGCAGCAGCAATGTAACCTAGCAGGAAAACAAAGCAGCTAAGGGGTGTAATAGAACGAGTTTTAAACGGCTCCTGGGCTCCAGGTGAATGCACAACTGCGTACCTCAAGCAATGCTGGACCAGGAGACCCCCGCCCAAGTTCTCCTGGTGCTCCGAGTGGGCTGCCATGCAGGCACGCATTCCTGCAGCAAGGCCTCAGGTATCTAAACATACCTGTAGCGCAGAGAATTGAAGGGCAGAAGTGTCAACGAGTGCAAACCCGGGCGGGGAGGCACCCGTAACACCTGCGCACCACCTTGAAGTAGTCTCCAGTAGACCCCATGTCAGAGCCCGTCATGACAATAACACTCACAGCACAAGCCTCTCTCTCGCAGCAAAAACACAACCCAACACCAAAACCACAACCCCCAACAGCAGCCAGGAAGATGGGTGGGCGGGCGGGTAAATCGGCTGACAGGCTGCTGCCCAGGAGGGCAGCAGCCAGGAAGAGGCCGACCATGGCGACACACTAGGACTAAGTAAGCATAGAGCCTCCTCAGAACCCTGCAGAAGCTGCACCCACCCTCCACCCTGGTGAGCCACGGCTCCTGACATAAACGCCTTATAAGGCTTATTTATGTAGTGTCGCCTTGGCATCAGAATGACAACCCAAACATCACCAAACACATGCTGCCACATCAAAACCAAATGGCAATGCATACCCAATGCTATGAGGGAGTATGCGCTAAAGCGCCCCGCTGAAACAAGACCATATGCATCAACCCATCAACCAGTGCAAGAATTGGCCACGGAGACCAGCTGTGCTGACTTCCACGCTAGGAAGCCCACAGAAAGCAAAGGCCTAAGGCCAACGAAATAGATCGTGCTCCAACGCCCACCAGTAGCTACTGCCTTATGCACCCACGAGGCCGGCCTGAAAGGTACATAGTGGACAAGAGCCACGTCTCCAGTGCTACCGTCCCAGCCGGCACTAAGTTTCTGCTTGCACCCACTGAGTGAAGGCCACCATGCTGCAAACCAACACTGGTTTACAGCAGAGCCTTACCACGTGATGCATCAAGACATGCTGCTGAGGGATCCTTGCCACGTAACTGCATTACCCAACACAGTCAGGGGCTTCATAAAACAAAGGGCCCCGAAGGATGTCTGATGTACGCCAAAGCACACTGCCCAACAGCCCTCAGCTGCACTGCTGCTCCAGCCCTAACGCCAGCACTCCAGCTTCACCGAAATCTTCGCGTAAAGCTCTGACGTGAGGCCTCACGTAACTGGAGGATGACCGTAGCCAAACAGGGGAGAAGCTCCGCAAGCACCAGCACCCTCTTCCTGGCTGCTGCCCTCCTGGGCAGCAGCCTGTCAGCCGATTTAAATAATAGATTGGCTGGTTGCTCGCTAGGTCTGTGTTAGCAGCGGATGGGCCCGGACCCGGTTCGGGGCTGCGGGTCGACTCGCTTGATTACACAGATATTTTCATCAAGGCCAATCAGATACCCTTCACGTCATGTACCAAGGTCTGGGCGTCGTCAGCAGCAGCATGTACACACAATCAGATGTTGATGATTGAAGTAAGCAACAACAAATGTGACTGTGCATACGCAGTGGGCACTCTGCTAGCCAGGTGCTCCCCACTGCTGTACTAGCATAGCACATGTTGAAATGGTGTTGTTCATTACAACTGTTCTGCTGCTGCTGTAGCTGCTGCTGCTGCTGCTGTAGTTGCTGGAAAAACACGAATGTTGACACCAACATCCATGTGATGCTGGCATCATCATCATCATATTACCATATTACATGTGATGCTGGCATGGAAGCAATTGCTGCCATGACTGTGTACACTGCCGGACACTGGCTGCTGCTGCTGCTGCTGTCCTGTAACACGCCCAAGCTGCTGCTGCTACTGCTGCTGTCTCGTCTGGTTGAAGTTCTGTGCATTCATCTTGAGCCTGGAAGGTAGCAGGCTCACCCCATAGCAACACAAGCCTCGTTCACCCAACAAACCAAGACAGCAGGAACGTGGTGCTCACCTGCAGTTGTGGCCATCCTCCTCATCCGTCTCCTCCCCCCCACATGCAAGCACACAACACCTCTATCGATTTCGTTTGCATTTTTTAGGCGGGTGAAGATGCTGAGGTGTGTGAGTTTCAGCAGCTTCTCACAATTATGGTTGCAGTGGTACAGTGGCGAATGCAGTAGTAATGGTCCGACATCATCATCATCATCATCATCATCATCATCATCATCAACAGTTCTCCAAACCACAATGAAATATTTGCATGAGGATCATCATCATCAGGTTACCCTTTCATGCCACAGCATGAACATATGCGTCTGCGGTGTGCCGGTGTGTGAAGGACACAGCACTGCATGCATGCTGGTGTCACTCCGACTGAAGCCCAATCCCACCGAAACACGTCAAGCATTGCGAAGGGTTGGAGAGAAGCATACATTGCAAAAGACAATGCGGCAGATGCAGCACTCACATTGCTAGCACGTCCTGCATGCCGCAGGCAGCTGCGCAGCATCCGCTGCGCAACACGTGAACCCCATCATCATCGTCACGTGAACCCTGTGACAGTTGCACCAGACCGGCACGGCATGCATACCCAGGCATATGTCTGGAACACCGCACGCCCGGTCCAAGCATTCCCAGTCTGCTGCTTCTGCAGGGCGTGCAAGTCAGCAGGCATTGCACGCCGGTACGCCGTTGTACAAGCCAGACCAGTCACGGCTGGCTGGGCACGCCATGGTCATCCAGTGACAGGCCTCGTCGCCTGCCGACCGAGGTCATTGACGGTGTCATGCAAATGCTGCATTTGCTGCAACCTCATCATGAGCGTGCCTTGCTACGTGCTACCCTGCACCCCGCTGCACACGCCAACAGGGCAGCGCCGCAACACCGCGACATGGCATGCCCAGTGGGGCAGCGCTGTGAGAAGAAGCTGCACAAAGCTGCCATGCCCAGCTGCAAGGCAGCATGCAGGCTACAGCCTTCGCTAGCCTTCAAAATCCTCCCCAGCACCCAGGCAGCACCACAGCACATGCCTTGGCCTGGCCTGCGCAAGGCCTGCCGTGTGGTGTCCAAGTTGCTCCTAGGCACCCACAACAAGAAAGCGCCTGTCAAGCATCAGGGACGCCCCGCACACTTGCAGGAATTCAAGAGACAAGGACTGAATGCTTGGTGCCATCATGA
Source organism: Scenedesmus sp. NREL 46B-D3 (assembly GCA_014080715.1). Taxonomy (NCBI): domain Eukaryota; kingdom Viridiplantae; phylum Chlorophyta; class Chlorophyceae; order Sphaeropleales; family Scenedesmaceae; genus Scenedesmus; species Scenedesmus sp. NREL 46B-D3. The sequence goes on from JACERP010000224.1 coordinate 8,948, forward strand.
AGGACATCCCACGCTGCACATATGCAGGGACCAGCAGTGGCTGCAGCAACCCTGCAGTGCAGACGCCGCCGCAGACCACACTGCTGGCCAACAAAAACATGCCTGCTCGATCAATCAGTACAACCATCATTGAAATCATGTGACAGAAGTTATCTGAAATTTGAAAACGAGAACACTCATAGAGGAGCCAATTTAAACCATGGGCGGTGGAATCTGTAGACCATTCAAAGCCACACGGACATGCCTGCAAGCCAGGGCCAGGCACGGACAGACCTACGTCACGAAAAATCAAGGCAAATAAAGGCAACAAGGACATGCCTGCAAGCCAGGGCCAGACACACCCAGACCTACGTCACGAAAAATCAAGGCAAATCAAGGCAACAAGGACATGCCTGCAAGCCAGGGCCAGACACACCCAGACCTCCGTCACAAAAACCTTGGGTGGTGGCAAACCCATGCATGAGGCTTTGCAGAATAATCAATGCACGGCAAGCTGCACTGCGGCATGGCGCAAGCAGATGATGCAGCCAACATCCCAGCCTCCGGCCAGGCAGAGCCCTGAAGGAAAGTAGCAGTTTTGTGAGGCAGTGCGTTGAGGGAGGGCGTTGAGCGAGGGCTGTGGCCGTTTGACCAACACCTGTCCCCTTCACGCTGCTGTAGGTACACATACAGATACACCGCACGCTGCGTGCTGCATGCCGAGTCGGCAACCGATGCCGCTGGAAGTGCAGAATATGCACAGCTGCTTCTGCGTAAGCAAATCAACAGAAGTGGCCTCAACAAACGCATCACATCAGCATGTGATGTGCTAGCTGCACAATGCTTTGCACTACTGGAGCTCAGCAAGCCCTGCACTTGCACACCTGTACACAAAAACATAGATGTGCAACAACATGGTCGAGGTGCCAGAGTAGATGACGTGGCAACAGAGTATGTTTGCAAACTCAAAACGCCCTGAAAGCAAGGCAGCCGTAGTAGCAGTGTGCAGATCTTAAGCAGCCACAAGCGCAGTGAATACCTCACACCAGCAACGCACCATGCACTGGCGCACAACAGCAACAGGCCATGCAGTTGCCTGCAGCACTGCCGACAGCTGGACCATCCCAATTCAAACCCACCACATCTGGTATTATCTGCATAATATAAACCCCCACACCTGGATCCCCCAGCAGCCTCCAAAATAAAAAAGGACAGCGAGTGAACTGCCTCACGTAGCCATACAGGGCGCTTCATGCTTCTTGCTTCTTGAAAGGCGGCCGCAGGAGTGACAAAGGAGTGACATGTCTGCAATCATTGCTTGCGGCGCATCTTGCTCAGCCACCCACGCCGCCGCTGCTGGTCCTGCTGCACCCCGCCCTGGATCAGCCCGTTCTCAACGTCCTTGTTGTCAATCAAAACAGCGGCAGCCATGCCATCGCCGCTGCTGCTGCTGCTGCCTGCATCACCGGATTCAGCACTGTCTGGCAGTCCCTGCTCTGCCTTACGCGCTGCGGCTGCTGCAATGGCGGCGTCCTCAATCTGCTTGTCCTCCTGGTCAAGTCGTTGCTGTTCTGCGTCCCTCTCGGCCTCCGCTGCCGCCAGCTGCTGCTGCAACAGCTGCACCTTGGCCTGCGCACCCGCCAGCTTGGCCTGCAGACCTGCATTGCTGGCATCCGTCTCCAGCTTAGCTCCCAGGCTGCTCACGCTGCGCTGTGCGCGCGCAAGCTTGCGCTTGAGGCTCGCCGCCTTGCGCGTAAGCCTCAGCAGGGTTCGCTTGCGCTTGTAGTCCGCATCAAACAGGCTGCCGTTGCGCCACTTGATGATGACAAACGCGATGACCACGGCCCAGTAGAAGCAGTACAGGATAAGGATCATGGGAGTGGGGCGGGACTGGTAGCCGAAGACCGCATGTACCAGCACGAAGAATTGCTTCCCGTGCGCAAACTCGTCGCTGCAGCAGCCGTTGAGGTCTGCCACCGGCTTGTACTGCCACGTCAGCTCGTCCGCCCAGGCAGCGTACGGCCCAAACATGCCAACCTTGGACAGCAGCTGCGTGCCCAGGCTGACCTGCAGGCGGCAAACGGCAGCCGCAACAGCAGCAGGCGCGTGAGAAGCAGCTGTAAGTGGCCCATAAAAGGCAACCTTCAACAGCAAGTGTCGCACAGGACGCCTTGCAAGGCAGAAAGCAGCTGGACAGGCGCAACCAGGCAAGACAGTGGCGTGCACACACAAAACAAATTTCAACTGCCAGTAGCAGACAGGGACACCGGAGACGGTGTGTGGTTAGCATGTGGAGAACCGCACATGCATGCATATTGCTGCTGCAGCTGTCAGCCACCAAGATGCTGCCACACCAGCAGTCAGGCACACCGAAAGACAGCAGCGACACAACCAGGAGTGATGTAAGGACCGACTCAACTCCCCTGCGGCGACGGCAAGCAGCAGCACGCTGAACCGCAAACCAGACCGCCTGGGTCGTCCGGAACGCCGCGGCGCACCAACCACAGCACCACACATAATTTCTTGCACATTCGACTGCTGCACCAGCTGTGCTGCATCGAGTCCTCCCGTGCAACGCATGCATCGCAACACCAGCGTTGAGCGCTGCTTTGCATGCATGCAGCGCTGTGTCCCGACGCGCCAGGCAGCCTGCTCACCTGGCCCGCGGCGATGAAGAACAGCGCCACCGTCGACAGCACAAAGAAGACCTTGAGGTCCTTGATGCTGCGGCCGCCATAGTAGATGACCAAGCCAACAGCCAGGCCCACGATCAGGCCAGCCAGGCAGGCCAGCGGGATCGCCTTGAAGCTGGTGTTGCTGCCGACGCCTGCGGTGGACAGCAGGCAGGAGCAGCCACTTATTTGTTTGGGGGCGAAGCGTGGGACGGCAGCATGAAAAGCCTGTGGCGGCGCCCTCAAACTGCTGCTGCTGCTGCTGCTGCTGCTGCTGCCGACGCCTGCGCCAAGGCGGAGGTCCAGGTAGGTCATCGCCGCGCCGCGGCTGCCAGGAAGATGACGGGGCTTGGCTCGACTTCTAGATTGCTCATAGAGCACAGCACACACCACCGATCAAATCTGCTTGAAAGCAGCAGGCCCGCGTAATGCAGCAGCGAGGCTGCATCGCTGCGTGACGCCTGCCAGGAAGATGATGGGGTTTGACTCGACTTCAGAGGCCTCCCAGGGCACAGCACACACAACCGGTCAAGTTTGCCTGAAAGCAGCAGGCCCGCGTAGCGTAGCAGAACTGCAGCAGAGAGGCTGCAGCGCTGCGCCGCACCTGCCAGGAAGATGATTGACTCGATGCCCTCCCTCAGCACGGCAGTTGCTGCCAGGATGAACACGGACCAGGCGTGGCTGCGGTGGTGCGCGGAGTCCGACTCGTTGGCAGCTGCCTTTTCCAGCGCCTGCAGAAAATATGTTGACACGGTTGGGCCGGCAGAGCGGCAGTGGCAGCAGCATGGGGCATGTAAGTGCATGCAACGCTTCACAGCAGCGTTCTAGTCAGCATACACCAGGAAGACGGCTGTATACTGCTGCCAGCGCTCAGGCTGGTTCGACGAGCAGGTGCAAAAAAGGCAAGCGCAAGAGATGCACACCCACACTCTGCACGCCCATATTGCTGTCGCTGGTGCGGCTTCTGCAGCAGCAAGTGGCTGCTGCTGCTGCTGCTGCTGCTGCTGTGCTCTGTACATGCCTTGTGAGCACCAGCCTCCCGGCAAAAGCCCCAGTGAGCAGCTGGCGCTAGTACCGCACAGTACTGCATAGTACTGCACAGTAGCGCGGCATGCTGCTGCTGCTGCTATGCTGCTGCTGCTGCTGCTGCTGCTGCTGCTAGCGCACACCCATGCAGCGCATGCATCAGCAAGCGCTTGCTCACCTGCCGAGCCGCGCCGTCCAGTTTGCGCATGTACTTCTGCTCCATGTTGCCGAAGCGCATCATGGCAAAGCCTAGGTAGGTGATCAGGATGCATGCCAAGTAGCTGATGACACCCTGGAAGATCAGCTTGCCGTTGCCCTGCAGCAGCAGCAGCAGCAGCAGCAGCAGCGACGGTTCAACAGAGGTTCAGAGGGCTTGCTCTGTATATTTCATGGTGTTTGCTAATGGCGTGCAAGCCATGCTGGCCTTTTCCACCCTTGGGAAGTGGGGTGCAAACACAAGCTGCTGCTACTGTTGCTGTTATTTTGCCTGTGGCGGCGCAGCCACCGCTGACCTCTCCTGCTGTTGCCTGAACGTATCTGCCGCCACAATCAACACTGCTGTTCTAGCTGGGCTCCGTGCTGCTGCTGCTGCTGCTGCACCAGCTGCAGCTGCACCCATGCCCTTGCCCACCTGCTGCGGCTGCAGCTGCATCTGCTGCTGCTGATCAGATGAAACGACGACTGACTTGATAGATAACATGCTGCCTTGCCCAATGCCGCTGCTGCTGCTGCTGTTAAGAGCCTTGATGCCCCCCCCCCCCCACCTACTTAGTGCACTGCTGCTGCTGCGCCTGCTTCACCAGCTGCTGCTGCTTCTCACCTGGAACAGCCGTGACGAGGCCAGGTAGTAGACTGCTGCAAACACGCCTCCGGCGATGATACTGACGACGATGCCGGTAAGGGCACCCCACCACACTGCAGGGGAGCGGAACAACAGCTTGTGATTTTTAGGTACCATACCTGCCACCAAAGCACCCACTGCTACCACTCTCGTTGCAGGTACGGTTGCCAGCAGCTGCTGCCGGTGAATGCATACGGCTGTCCAGAGGAGCAGCGACTTGGGTGGGGCGCTGTGGTGACAGCCCTGGTTTGGTGTGATGCTGACATGAGTCATCACGGGCTGTAGCACTGCCAGTGTAACTGCTGCCACCATTGCCTCTGATGCCACAGCAACAGAGTATTAGTGAGAATATCAGTTCCCCTCACCTTGCCGTTTGAGCCGCGGCATGGTTCTGTCAATGCCCTGCAGCAGCACTGCGATGATGACGGACGCCTCCAAGGTTTCCCGCAGGAAGATGAAGAACGCTACCACACTGAAGATGTCATGGAAAGCAACCATGGCTGCTGCTTTGCGTCAAACTGCAGGATAGACAGCTGCAGCTGCTGCTGATTTGGGGTGTGCTTCCACTGGTACCGGCGGTGACAATGGTGGCAGTCAACCTGGCGGCCTGGAGCAGTCAACACCACAGGTCCAGTTATCTGATCAGCCTCATGAAGGCCGTAGTGATATGCAGATCTATAGTTGCTTGATTCATAAGTTGAGCGTGTGTTCAACACCCTCTGCTGCCTGGGCAAGCGGGCAGGGGAGGCCCACACAGGGTGAGCTCCAACATAGAAGCTGCTAAGCACAGCACTGCTGAAAAGCCCTTGCAGGTTTCGGTCGTGCACAGAAGATGGCTGAATAATGTAGCTGCTTGGTGATGGCAGCCAGTAGACTGGCCGCAGCTGCTAAGACAAGTCGCACACCTGTCGATCCGTAAGTGGACACTGGCAGCGAAACTGCTTACAAGGTATTGTGATGATCAAACCAATGCAAGCTTGAGACACCGGCCTAAGCAGATACGAAGCCAAGCAGCAGGTTGGACGGTGGCCTGGAGCCTAGGCAGACGTGAGTTATTGTTCGGCCGACATAATGGTGATAACAGCCTGGAGCGGCGTGTGTACCATGCGCGCAAGACTTGCGGTGGCCTTGCGACGACCGACGTGCCTGGCACACGCCTAGCGCACTCATACTGCTGCTCATGCTTCTTGAGCAGCTCCTTGCGAAGGAAAAACCTTACGCTAATCATGTTTTGCACAACAAGGACGGAGGCATTGGATCGCAGAGGGAGGGGCCTGACCGGTCCAACTCCCGGCCCGGTGACCGGGTGGGCGCCCTGCACATGTCTGACACTTTTGCCTGGCAGCTCAGGCATTAGGACGTGGCAGGGATGCGCAATGTGGCGGAGTACAAGGCACCACCATCACAGTTGCTGCCCGCTTGAAGCAAGTTCCCATACCTTCACAGAAGGTATACCTGAGTACGTACTCAGCTTGTCACAACAAGCTCCGGGCCCTGTCCACTCCCGACGACAACTCTCTGAAGGCTTGCATCACTTCAGCCCCCGACAACGCCACCATCACATTCTGCTGACAGGCATCCGTTCAAAGCCAATGTATCAGCACCCATTTGCTACAGTGATTACAGTGAGTCTGTTCACAATCACATTTCACTTTTCACATTTTGGAGGTTACATGGGTAACTTCGCCCGTTTGGGGCGCCAATGACAGGCTCATTGGGCAAAGAGCAAAACAATGGCAAGCCAAAAATGAAAAAAAAGCACAACGCCATCCCTACCAAGTATCGTCCTGGAAACCATCCCACATCAGATCGCAAACTAATTCCTGATGTCTTACGTCCACCAAATGTACCAGTTCAGCCACAGCTGTTGGGTCTCATCATCATCATCATCATCATCATCATCATCATCATCATCATCATCATCATCATCATCATCATCATCATCATCATCATCATCATCATCATCATCATCATCATCATCATCATCATCTCATCATCATCATCATCATCATCATCATCATCATCATCATCATCATCATCATCATTCATCATCATCATCATCATCATCATCATCATCATCATCATCATCATCATCATCATCATCATCATCATCATCATCATCATCATCATCATCATCATCATCATCATCATCATCATCATCATCATCATCATCATCATCATCATCATCATCATCATCATCATCATCATCATCATCATCACACCACCCATTCAAGCCATAGCATCAGCGCCATTGGCCCCGCGCCCCACCGGGGCGGAAAGAGGAGGGAGCACTGCTTCAGAATGCTTGCATGCATTGCGCACATCCCAAGACTTGACAAGGAAAGCAGCAATACACGGTGACACCATCCGACATCTTCCAGAACTGCCCCATATATTTTCAGATACAAAACGCAACACCTTGATTGACGAATCGGCCATGGACAAAACGCTGCGCAACTTTCCAGCGAAACCAGGCAGGGATCTGATGTCAGCAAACATACTATCCCTCTGAGCAGAGGTAGAAGGGCAATCAAACACCAAGTGTGACAAAGACTCAACTTCTGCACCACAACAGGGACATCCTGCAGTGGAGTTAGCTCTGCGACCCCCAAACTGACTAGTACGCTCATGTATACACAGACAACCCATACGAACACGCAAAAGCAATTCAATACCACGTGGTATTGCCACTGAACGCAAGTACGGCCTAGGCCTCCTGAAACCCATAGCATCAACATGAGTGGGATGCACATGAGCAACATACCGACTCACAGTGGAGTGTTCCAACGTTTCACATGCAATCCTTTCAGCATGTAGTGTCCTGATCTGCTTGCTGACATGGCTTTTGCACGCACTGTCTCTGCCTTCCGCGGTCACAACATTCAGACCATACTTGCACAGCAGGCTCTGCACATACTTGTACAGCTGTTTGGTCTTTGAGATTCATCAGTCGCAGCATACAGTCTGGGTCACTAGGAATGACTCTAAGCAGCCGCATTGCCTACATGGCCTGTGACACTCAGCGCCATGTGCCCCGGTGGCAGACGCCAGCCTGCTCCAGCAGCCCCGCTGCTGCCCACTGCTGGTGATGCTTCACCTTGGCATGACTGCGGCTGCTGCTTGCCATCCTTGCTGCTGCCGCAGAATGCCGGGTGCCGCACAAACCCTGCAGGAGCCGCCAGCTCAGCCACTCGCTGCTCAAATGCAGCTGCCTGTTCGTCGTTCAGCTGCACCATGTTTTGCCCCGTCTCAACAAACACTACACCACCTGGCTGCTTCAAAACTGCTGCCAGCCCTGACTCGGCATTCAGCAGGTGCACATGCCGGTGGCCAACTGTAGCTGCATTGAATGTTCCTGCAAACTTGGGCCTACCAGTCAAGCTGCGCTTGAGGTCTCCACACAGCAGGTAGATTCTAGTGGAGGAGACAAAACGCTCTATGGACGCAGCAGCTATGGCTGCTTCTAGCGCTGCTAGACGTGTTGGCTCATCATCAGCAGCAGCAGCATCCTGCTGCTGCTGCTTGCCCTGCTGATGATGATGGCAGCTCGCTGCAGACAGCTGTGCTGCATCTGCGCTGCCGTCAGTCTTGGTGTCAGGCACCTGCAGCTGCTGCAACTTCTGCTGCACTTGCTCCTGCCCAGTCTGATCAAGCCGCTGAGCACCTGCTGATGCTGTAGCTGCTTCTGCTGCTGCGAGGTTGGCCAAGCTAGTTGGTCCCCTTGCTGCATTGGCTCTGTGGGCATCAGCAGTGGCCTGGCCGGCACTGCATCCGCCTGCTGCTGCTGCTGCTGCACTGTCATCCGCTGTCATGCCAGGAGCTGTTGCTGCTGGTGGCAGGGCTGGTGTAATCCCCGTGCTGCTGCCGCTGCCGTTGCTGCTGCAGCAGCTGCCATGCAGCCTCTGCATGAACCCCTGCAGCAAATCACGGTGGCACAGAAAGCAGAGGAGGAACAGCTTGAGCATAGCATGAGCACCCAGCGCTGTGCACTTTTCTACTTGTCTACTTTCATACCTTTTACTTCTCTGAGACATGCCGGACGAGCTTTGAAACCAAGTGCTGCTGTGCACCTGGTGGTGACATCTGCTAGTGCTGATGCTGCTGATGCAGCACAAACCAGTGACCGATCAATGCACCACAGCACCTGCTTCTGCCCTGTTGCCCCTGCCACATGTGGCACAATGCACGCCCCCACTTGTTTGATCAGCTCACCAGGAGGTTGTGTTCAGCCACGTCTACAGATGTGTGCACAAACTGCTTGTTGGTGACCTTGAACAGCCGCGGGTCGTCAGCCAGTGTGCCAAATGCGTGGTAGGGCCCGTTCAAGACGTCACCCCAGAAGCCATATGCAGACACGCTGCGGCCCACATCACGCAGCTGCCTGCACGTCCATTGCAAACAGTAGTGGTGGCTGTCAGCATGACACAGCACCGAGAATTATGGTGGGAACTTCATTGTTCGGCAGCTTGAGGTAGAGAGTGCATCTGGAACATTAACACGAATTCAATGCATGTGGCACTCCCGTTGGCGCCGTTGACCCCAGCACGAAATCCATGCGCTGTTGATGGACAGGCTGTGCAATTGTGTCTGCATCGCATGCAGAACGGCCGCTGCCGTGGCTCACCTGTCCTTGTACTCTTTTGACCTGCCATGTGCTGTGCTGAGCATGCTGCTGTTGGCTGCTGTGTACGCACTGTCACGAAGCTCATGCGCCAATCCAGTCAGCCGCCAGTGCCTGCGGCACCAGCAGCAGCACCAGCAGCAGGAGGGACAGCAACAGAAGCGGCAGAAGGGGCAGCAGGGTTAGACACAATAGCAGCATACAGGAGGTACTGGGCAAGTACAAGCAAGGCACAGGCTGGTGCGCCAAAACAACGCCCTCCTGCATGCTGTACCACACTCTGCTGCTGCACCACACATACGCTGAGCTATACAGCAGCACTTCCACCCAGCACTGCCACGCAGGACATGCCCCCTTCCCATGAACGGCTGCTCACACAGGTGCCGCTGTCTGCATCGCACAGTTTGCCGCCTGGCCAGCAGTAAGTGCTTCACTGTGCGGTTGATGTCGCCCACCTGAAGTGCTGGAAGTGCACGATGCTGCCTACTGCTGCATCCAAGAAAGGCGTGCCTCTGGGGCTCAGCCGCATGTGGTAGTCCCAGTCTACCTGAAGCAGCAAGGCACACGGCAAGCAGAGTGCACACAATGCCAACGCAACAAGCTGCGGCAGCCCTTTCAGCTCATGACAGCTGTAATCTGTACACGTGCTGTGATTGCTCGCCTCCTAGCACCTGCAGGAGTGCTGGCAACATGTACTTGCAGGCAGAACGGAATGGGTGCAAACAGTTGCTGTCACACAGTTGCAGACAATGCAAGCCATACAGGATAGATATGCTGGTGTGGCGTACCATGTTTGTCTTGAAGTCGTATCTGTCAGCATACCACTTGCGGCAGCGTCCGTCCCATGCCTTGGCCATGTCAAAGTTGGCCTGATGACAGGCACACCACAAGCATGCAGGAACCAACACAGCAGAAGATCAGATGAGAAGCTCGAGCAATGCACAGGCAGCCGATGCTGGCTGCGGCTAGCAAATGAAGTAGGCAGCGCCGCTGCAGCTGGTTGTGCTTCCCAGGCTGTCATGTTGCACTGGCATCCTGGCAGCCGCTGCAGCACACCCCTGATCCAAGTGCATGCGCTCCTGAAAACTTGAAGTCCTGCAAGCTCGAGGACCGCAAGCAGCATGTGTGCCGAACAAAACAACTTGAAGTTTTCATGCTGGAAACACATGTGCAAGCGGAACCCTTCATTCCCTGCTCGCAGGTGCCGCACCTTGTGCCTGTAGCGCTGGAAAGCCTCCAGCAGCGCGTCTCTGTCTGCGTACCGCAGCAAGCTTAAGTCAAAAGCAGCCATGGCTCCGTGCTGCTGCTGGCGGTGGTGCTCCTGCTGCTGCTGGCAGGGACTGCTGCTGCTGCTGCTAATACGGTCGACCGTTGGCTGCAGCGCTGCTGGTGAGGAGCAGAGCGACAGCTGGGACACTGCTTGTTCCAGCCACTTGCTGGCTTCTCCTGCAGTCGTGTAATCACAGCAGCGCAGTGTGTGTCTGGTACCAGACTCCTGAGAACGCGCTCACAGCTAGTCTGTGTACACCATGCCTCAGTGCAGTTGTTTTGCCAAGAGATAAGCACAGCGCAGACAGCCAGTGTGCCGGCGCATTGCATGCAGTTACAAGCATGCTTGACGCACACAATCGTTACCTAGGGGGTTGCAAGTGTTGCAAGTCTACTGCTCACTCAAGTAATCTGCACTCTTTTGTCGCAGAACTGCGTTGCCGTGCAGCTCCAGGAACAGCTCAGCACGGGCGCGCACAGGCAGCGCTGCATCAAACAGTAACGCCAGCAGCAGCATGTGGCGCGCAAGCACCTCTGGCTCCGACTCATACACGTACAGGTGCAGCTGCGGTGTGGGCTGATGCGGCTGTTCCTGCAGGGGCTGGGTCATGTCCTCCTGCACAGGATGCTGCTGCTGTCCCTGCTGCTGTGCCTGAGACTGGTGCTGCTGCTGGCTGTCCCGGGCGGCCATCGCTGCATGACTGCTGACTGTGGCGAGGGTGTGCCTGCAATCATAGGGACACACCTGCACAGGGCGCAGGGCACCTTGAAGTGTTGTGATGTTGCCAGGCAGCAGCGAATCACACCGGCACGGCTGCAGCAATCCTCCAGCTAGTACATCCATACTAGATGTGGGTCCTTTTCAGAGAGAATCATGCTCTTCCGTACCTGCAAGAAGCACAAGGGCTCTGCATTGGTCTCCTGCTGCTGCTGCACACCAACTGCATCTCCTCCCGTGCCTGCAGAGGCCGCTGCCAGAAGATCTATAAACGGACTGATCCCATAAAACTGATGTACGTTCAGTTCGTCCATGTCCGCTCTCAGTACGCGGTGCGGTCAAGTTGGCGCGTTCAAACACAGTGTGCCGATTTTCGCACGATGCTGCTGCAGATCCATTTCAACAGCGAAAAGTGACTTCAGTAGGCTCCAAAAGCATCTTGCCGATGTTACAGGTGACTGAACAGGGATGCACCTACAACCCTTGTACCAGTGAGGGGTACTGTCGTCTGTGCACTGGTGTTCCGTGACCAGACCATGCACAGGCACCTGCTCCACGCAACTTTGGCACATGCACCTGCTACAGCAAAGATTGCTGCTGAGAGATGCCAGGAAATCTATGATACCTGCCTTAGGATAGGAACAGCACATGTTGAGACACAGTCTGACTGCGGTGGCACCACCTGCGGCGGTCGTACATCAACCAGCCTGCAACCGGCCTGCCTTATGACGTGAGGCAGGTGCTGATGAGCCCAGCGCCTACAGTCAGGCAGAGTACCAGCTATCCTGCCTGGTCTGTTTAGCATGATGCCATATGGCCCACGGCAGTGTGAGGCAGCATCAATCGCGTATGAGCTAAGGCCCGTAAGGTCAACAGGTGAGCCCCTCCATCCGCATGTAAGCATATGACCAACCACACCCCTGTGCCCCTTGGCGCCTGCCAGGCTGCCCAGGCGAGGCGAGACCCCCACCAACCTAGGCTGCAATGTCAACAGCCACACCCAGCGCACACAGCACCAGCAGCAGCACCGTCATAGAATGCGCCTGACCACCTGCCGCAGTCTGCTGCCTGCCAGAGGACACAGACGCAAGGCTAGTACCGCCCACTGAGCCCTGCTGATTGCCAGCCACATCAGCGTCACCACTTGTTGCCTGAATCTGCGCTGCTTGAATTTGTGACAGCAGCTGCCCCTCCGCAAATGTAGCGGGTCCCACAGTAGCAGGTGCAGCCACAGTTGTGGTGATGGCGCCTGGTGCTGCGGCAGATGCAACGCCAGTCACCTGCCTCATTGCGCTGCCAGGTGCAGCATTGCTGCTGGTGCTGCTGTCAAGCGCAGCAGGTGGCAAAACAGGTGTAGACACAAATGTGCCTGGAGCAGCTGCTCCGGTGGGAGCGGAGCTGGGCGCTGCTGTGGTGAGGTCTGCACTGCCTGTTGGTGCTGGAGCTGGTGCTGGTGCAGGTGCTGCTGCTAGCTCTGGTGCTGCTGCAGTTGCTGCTGGTGCCGCACTGGACACATCTGGGTTTGTGACAGGTGTCTCACACTGCTGCTTGGGCACCACGGGCAGTGTGGCTGTGGCGGCCCTGAAAGCATCAAACGGGCCCGATGCACTTGTGGCCTTGAGCATCAACGTGCCTGCAGACAACATGGAGGAGCCAGCAGCAGCAGTAACATCATACGCGACAATGGTAGTACAAACAGAACTGAATGGTCACGCCAATCCTGCACTGGTGTGCTGTGCTAGTCATGGGAGCTCAAGGTGCTGATGCTAAGAGAGAGAGAGAGAGAGAGAGAGAGAGAGAGAGAGAGAGATGCTGATGCTAAGCCAAGTGTAGCCAACCTTGCCGGGGCAGGATGCTAGCTCAGCCAGGAAGGCGCAACAGCATGCCATGCACATTGCTGCTGCAAGAAGCACGTCATTCTTTGTCCTGGCATCACACAAGGTGTGGACGACAGTGTCAGGTCCGCACTGCAGGGCTGCATATTGACATCAACACAATAGGCACGCTGTGTTGATGAGCATGTGCGTACCTGATGCATCCTCCGGCAACTCCAGAACTAGACTGGCGACGCGGGTGACAACAGGTGTGATGTAGCGGTTGGGGCTGCACATAAACACAGGCGCGGCGCGGCACAAGGACACCGTGCATTGAGGTTGGTGCCCTGGGCGGCCTGTCGAGCTTAGCCACAGCGCGGCTGCTGTTACCCATGTAACTTGCAAAATCTGCTGCATGGCCTTGCGTCTCATTGTGAGTGCCTGTGCAGCTCTCCTGGCACCCATTCTCAATAGGGTTTTATGATGATGCAAGCCAGGTTTTGTAGTATGATGGCCAGAAGAAGTGCCACAACAGGTCGCACTGCAACGTTCATGGCGAAGTGCATTGGAACTGCCAAACAGTGCCAGGTGCCCACTGCCAGATGCGGCTCCCTGCACTGAATGATGATGCAAGCCTGCCACAGCTTGAAGCCTGGCAGGTTGCTCACCAGTCGCCGCTGTACAAGTTCAACAGGCCCAGGGCTTGTGCGGCAGCGTTGATCGCCTCAAATGCTCCAGGCCGCTGATCGGTCAACAGGCGGCCCGCGCTGCTGCTCACCAGCGCGTTCACCAGCGCACCCCCAAAGTTGACGTCCAGGGCGTAGCTGTGCCCAGCACACAATGCCAGTGGCGAGGAGGACGCGCCAATTGCGTCTGCATCTGCCGCTGTGACTCTCGCCTGTTGGCCGGAATCTGCCGACATGACTGTTATCTGCTGCTGGCTGTTGCTGGTGCCGCCTTGTGAAGCCGTGACAGCTGAGTCAGCAGCTGAAGGGTCGTCCAGGCGTACAAATGTGAAGCTGCTGCGAACGTCTGGCAGCGGCTTGCCGTGCCTGCCGTAGGCTTTGTCTGGGTGCCTGCTGCAGTCCGTGGTGGCCACACGTGACACATACTGTTGAGGCGTGGCTGCTGCATATGATGCTAGCAGGGCCAGCAGAATAAATCTAGGCAATGCTGTTCTGCCTTCAGGATGGCTCATTACAGAGCGTTTGTCAGGGTGATCAGGGGACATGCTATTGCTGCTGCTGCTGTGGGCGGAAGCTTGGACCTGACAAATCACCCTGCAGCAGCAGCAGCAACAGCAGCAGCAGCAAGTCAAAGGCATATGGTCACTTCTGCGTATCAATCAAGTCACCTCAAGCAACATGTTAGTGCAGGTGATGCAAGCACGGTCGTACACAACAAACATCATCAACATCAGTCCTAGTTCACGGCTGCAACAGCAAAAGGTGCTCACAAGGGGCCACTTGACGGTTGCGATGGTAGAATGCGTGCTGCCGTGGCAAGAAGCACAATGTACATCGGATACGGTAAACGCGCGTTGGCTGAACAGCTTGCATCGTTCGACTGCCCCGAGAGAAACTACAAGGGAATGTGAGGTGATCACCGTTGGAAGCCGTTGTTTCGAGCAGAAGAGAGTTTATGGCAATCCCATCTAGGATACAAGCCAAGCGGCGATGAACACGTGTGTGTAGCGGGCAACCACCGAGCGGGCCCCGAGACTTCACATTAAAGCAGCGCGTTTGCGGCTAGTACTTGACATCTGGCGTCATTTAAGGATGTTGTACATTTAATTGCACTGAATAAGCGTCCTTGCTTCCAGTTACGCTGACGATCATGCTACCGGTACTAACAAATTTGGCGGGAGTTTGACAGAACACAATACGACAAGCTTGTCAGACGAGCTGCCGACGGTGAAACAGCACTCAGTAGGCACATGAACATACATGCTTGTCACGTACGAGATGAATGTTGCCTGCTTGTAGTCAGAGAGTGACTTCCGGTGTGCTGTCAACCCCCACTAGCACATGATGCAAACAGCTTATAACAAATTAGTTGCTGCTGCTACACCACGAGTGAGTGGCGTGCCAGCTGAAATGCATTGCCAGTCTACCATGGCTTCCCTCCCTACCGTCCAGATATGAATAAGTCAGTTTGCGGCCACTGATTGACCTTTGACTACACTACACTCAACTGCCCGTACCAAAATATGACGTAGCATCTGTACTCCGTGTTCTGTGTACTGGTGTGTAGCGGACCATAACTTTGGCTACATCTATGCACCACCAACAATTTATCTGGCTGTAGCTGGCGCAGTGCCATCACTGCTGAGCTGAGCCCTCAGATATGACAAACCACAGCCAGTTGCAGCAGAACATACTGGATGCATGCAGTACATGGTCGAACACGTACAAACACCGCATGCTTTACTTTAACAAGATACAGGCTTGATGAGCACGGTCTTGACGAGGCAGGAATGGCCAGTTGCAGGCGTCATCAGCAAGTAGCAGTGCAGCTGGTGCATGCTGCCAGTACTGGCAGCAAACCATGCCATGGTCGGCTCACCAAGCCGCTGACAAGCTGCTGGCTGCAACGCGTTTTGCTTGCCTTTTTGAACCGTTTGGGGGTGCGTCGCAGACGTGGTCTATTATTGCCTCTTGTCAGCCAGATGGTTTACATATGATGACACTTATGCGGCAGCAACCTGCTCTTGTGGCCGCCTTTGTGCATTGTTGCTATTTGGTGCGCTGCCACCCCCAGGCAGACCCTGAATATTTCTTGTCTTCGTTTTCGATTGCTCAATCGATCGCTGCAGCGGAAGAATTCTTCTCTGCTGATTCCTCTGTCTTTTCTGATGACGATGATGTTTTGTATGAGGTCCCCCCCCCCCAATGAGCCTCTCGTTGGCTCCTGAATGGGGTTCCAACTCCTCGATGGGTGGAGCATGTAAAGTAAATTAAAGTAAAGTAAGTAACAGGCTGCAATGTCTGCTTGGTCTGATCTAACTGTGCATGACATGATGGTGCTGTAGGAACATCAGCTATGCAGCTGCATGTACACATGTGTACATGCAGCTGCATGCCCGTGCGAGGAGTGTAGACATGTCATCATGGCAGGCAGCTATCTGCAGGGTCGACCCTGCATGACGTCATGCAGGGTACCATCCCTAGTGCTGGCAGCAAGACATGCTGTGGCCATCATGGTTGCGAACCAGCCAAACATTGGATGTTTGTATCAGTAACAGTACAATGGGCTCTTGACAGACTGCAGAGGCCCCTTGTACGGCCCCGGATTTTAGAAATGATTGATATCACGGCTTCCTGTTCGGATTTTTCCTTTGTGGGCCCAGCTGTTCCGGTATTCCCCGCTAGCCTAAAGTAGGAACAGTCACTTCAGCAGTTGAAAAACATATGCTAACGAACAGAGTAAAGATATCCTTACGCTTCCAGCTAAGCATCAACAACTTTGTCAGCAAACTGTACGGCTGTTGCGACGTCGCTGCTAAGCTGTGCGGTACCACCTGCAGAGCCAAGACGCTCAACAGGTCGTCTTTGGTGAGCGTCGAGCGCACAACAATGTCTTCATGTCTTTTGTGAATCATCACCAGCTTGCGAATAACTGCGAGCTTGGCTGCCCTGTATCTTCGGCGGGCAGATTGCGCGGCAAAGCCCGACATTGCTTGCACCAGTCGGCGTGTACCTGCTGTTATACCGTGTGCAGGCAAAAAAACTGTTGGACTGTCAGGAAATGATGCGTTAGAGCCTGCATGGACCGACGCTCGCAACAGCAGCAGCAGCAGCAGCAGCAGCAGCAGCAGCAGCAGGCACATGGCGTAATGTCAATGATTGGACCGCGACAGGCAGGAGGGTTACCGGATGAGCAACAGCAACAGCAGCAGCAGCAGCAGCAGCAGCAGCAGCAGCAACAGCAGCAGGAGGCATGGCAAGCAGACGCTGTTGGCCACCCCACAGGAATTTATGGTGCATCATACATGCGCAAGCCCCTCCGTGAACCTGGAAGCAGCTCACTTGGTCAGCCTGCTGCTGCTCCTACTGCGGCTGCTGCCGCTGCTCCTTTTGGCGCAATCACAGCCTTCAGCTCTGCACGTGACTTGCTGCCCGGACAAGCAGCTGGAGCTGGTGGGTGCAGCACACAACTGCCTCCAGGACCTGCACACCCAGGAGCAGCAGCAGCAGCAGCAGCAGCAGCAGCAGCAACAGCTACAATGCCAGACATGCCAGCAGCGCGAGAGGCAGCAGCATACCCATGCCAGCTACCGCGGGCGGACCCTGCATGCACAGGGGGCGCAGGCTCCATGCACCAGCCGCACCGTGTGCTGTTCTGTGGCTGCAAGGATTGCCTTGGGCTGGCAGCCAGCTGGCTGCAGAAGAAGGAGGAACAGATCGACGTCAATGCAGTGAAGCACTTGGCAGCAGCAACGGCAGCAGCAGCAGCAGGCGCCCCTGTGGAGTCAGATGAAGAGGAATCAAGTTGATTAAGCGGCTGAGAGGAGAAGCGTCATGTTGCTCTGCACGGCATATGGCAGCAGCAGCAGGCGCCCCAAGAAAGCCGGATGATGCGCAAGCGAAAAGCATGGCTGATGACACGCCGCACCAGCTGGTTACATAGACACTTGCTAGGCAGCACAACAGGGCTGCTTGCTGCTGCTGCTGCTGCTGCTGCTGCTGCTGCTGCTGCTGCTGCAGCCAGAGCAGCACGACGCGCGGGAAGACCCCCGCAGCAACACCTGACAATACTTCATGTGCGCATGTATCAGACTAGCCACTGGCATGCATGTTGGGGCAAGGTCAGGAGCAGCAGCCGCCGCCAGCAGCTGTTGATGAGCGGTGCACGTCAGCCACTGGTTCAGACAGCGCCAAGCCACACACTGTGGGACGGCAAGGGAGAACGGTGGATGCTACGCATGCGTATGACTGTTGCCCGTTTGCAGTGCCAGTAGCAAGGGAGCCCAGCAGCTGGACGTTGGAGCTGGTGTATGCAGGCTTGTTGTTTGTGCGGATGTTCGTCAAAGCATACTTTTGAACACAGGGGGAACAAACAGGGCTGTGTACACTGTATGCACGCGCGTGGCTCGCTGTCATGTATGATTAGTAAGCAGTAGCATGGTGCAGGCAGCAAACCAGCAGAGATTCATGATGCTGGCAGTGCTGCGCAGGGGGAAAATGGACAGTGGTGGCTTTGTGCTGTAGTAGCATGCAGAGGTTGGAGCACTTGTTGCTACTAGTGTTCCTTGTGCTATCACAAGCTTACTGAACTTGAGTGGCTTTTGGTCCCTGATAAATGCTGAGGGTGGAATGCAAGTGCAAGTGTGGACAAATGGGAGGACATCTCATGCACAGATTGCCTTCAAAGCCGTTGCACCAATGCATTTTGTTGTGCACACAGACTCTTGGTGAGCTGAAAGCTCACAACTGCTCGCAACCTGTGGCCCATAAGACCTGATGGGTCCATGCTAGGCAAGTGCATGGGGCTTGAAAGGGATGTTGCGCGGTGTGTGTGTCACACCCTCGTCATATCAGCAGACCCATTGGCAATGATATGCAGCCAGTCACGCACTGGATGTTGCTGATCCAGCCTTTCACACAATCAGCATCAGCATGTGCACACTCACAAGCCCTGGGCTTCCTTTGCATTGCTACATTATGCTGCCCAGACAGGCATGCATGTGTGCCTGCAGTGTTGTGCTGTGTGGATGGTCTGCAGCATGGCACATGCTGTTTTCAAAAGGGTATTGCAGTGACCTGGTTGCCGAGTGAGACAAACACATGCTTGCGCCGAGAATGGCGGCTTTGTGCGCGAAGTTCAAGAACATCTGGGTTTGGGGTCAACAACGGCCACTCAGGTGGTTTGACATTTGCTCCTATGGTCGCAAACGACACACACGGTTCCAGCTTTCAGACCCAAGTCACAGCACCCTGGCATGCTGTCATCAGCGGTGCTGCCGTCCACAAATCAAGCATACAAAATGTTGCATCCAGTTGGCACAAATGGGGTGCTAACTTGATGGGTGCCTCCCACAATTCAATGGTTTGAACGGTTGGTGGTATTTGACTGCTGGCAAGCTGCTGCAGTACTGCTAGTGGTAAGCAGCACATGTGTGTGAGCATGCGTGCGTGCGTGCGTGCGTGCGTGCGTGCGTGGTGCGTGCGGCGTGCGTGCGTGCGTGCGTGCGTGCGTGCGTGCGTGCGTGCGTGCGTGCGTGCGTGCGTGCGTGCGTGCGTGCGTGCGTGCGTGCGTGCGTGCGTGCGTGCGTGCGTGCGTGCGTGCGTGCGTGGCCGTGCGTGCGTTGCGTGCGTGCTGCATTGCGCATGGTCCCTAGTGGCCAGTGTGCACCAGGTTCATGTGGCACCGCCCGGGGCGCAAGTTTGTATGTCATTTGTTGATCATGGCTATGTAAGGCAAGGTTATATTGAAGCACTGCCAGTAGCAGCGGCTTAGCAGGGCCCTGGCGGCATACAGATCTGTAAGGATGAATCAATTCAATCCCTTGCTACCCCAGGCTATTGCAACACAATACAACACAATACAATACAATACAATAAGGAGTCAAAGGACGCCCGCTGGAAACCCTGTTGCGCAAACTGCACTTCAAGTCGGTGCAAGCAGTTGGCGAGATGTGGAAGCACAGAAGAGCACTGCTGCATAACAAACTCGGATCAAAGAAAGGACCGCCTACAGGCACCAATCGCACCAACTTCACCTCTGCCCCTCAACACAGAAAAACAAAAGAAATCTAGGAAATAACTCTTAGCCCCACGGGTACCATACCGGCCCCTCGGGACCGGTAGGGATGGTAGGGTGCGTGAAGGCGCATGAGGTTACCTCATCGTCACACACGCCCCCTTCCTGAACTTACGCGGGTGTTAAGTGTCAACACATCACGCGTAGCTCATTCATTCATTCATTCATTCATACAATACAATACAATACAATACAATACAATACAATACAATACAATACAATACAATACAATACAATACAATACAATACAATACAATACAATACAATACAATACAATACAATACAATACAATACAATACAATACACTACAATACACTACAATACAATACAATACAATACAATACAATACAATACAATACAATACAATACAATACAATACAATACAATACAAACTCGTTCTATTACAATACAATACAATACAATACAATACAATACAATACAATACATGTATTGTACAATACAATACAATACAATACATGTATTGTACAATACAATACAATACAATACAATACAATACAATACAATACAATACAATACAATACAATACAATATAATACAATACAATACAGGGACTGCACCTGCGTCAGGCATGCACACCCAGGCTGTTCAACTGGCAGTTCAAGCTGGCATGCATTTGCAGCGTACTTAAGTTGGGCAACGCCCGCACAAGCACTGACTGTTGGTGACTCACACATGTGGTTCAGCTGCTCTGGATTATCCTCAGGAAAACAGGCTGTTGTCGCTTCGATACAAAGCTTGCCTGCATGGCAGCACATTCGGAGACCAGGATAGCTTGAGCGGGCCGCTGGCCACACTCGGAGCACCACTGGTGCTACTGGCAGGAGGGGCTCCTGGTCCAGCATTGCTTTGAAGGTATGCCGTTTTGCATTTACCTAAAGTCCAGGAACCGTTCAAATCCGTTCATTTACAAAGATGGTTTGCAACATGCACTGTTGTGATTACTGTTGACCCTGCTCACTTTATGATACCGGTAAAGAAGGCACCGGCTGCAGAGTATGATCACTGGTACCTCCTTGATTGGAGTATGAGCTCGCAGGGGTAGTGCACATGGCACAATGCAGGTTTCAGTCGATGAGCACCCTCTGGTACAAAACCACATGTGGCCCTTTCTGGACATGTGGCCCTGGCCTGCAGCGCTGCAGATGCAGTGATTTACACGCTGACTCAGCAGCAGACTGCAGGCACAGGGCTGTACTTGTTGAAAACGAAACCGAAACGGAACAGCAGATGCCAACAACTGCATGCAGAACGCTGATTGACCAGCTGTTTATCATAGCAGGAAAGCACGCAGCACAGCATCAAGCTGTCGCCGCCTCAATGAATACCATAAAGCCAAACATTACTTGGTTAAATTATAGCTTGAAACTTCTTCTTTTTATGACAAGTTGTGGGTAGGGTATTGTTACAATGTTCAAACATTTGGCGCCATCCGCAAATCTAGATTATCAGCTCAACCCCAACAGTTCACACTGCAACATCAACTGGGCAACTAGCGCTGACTGACGGCTTGAGACAATAAGAATACGGCCGCGCTGATACAACCGAGCTCTCAAGTGAGCAGCTGGCAACAGTTCGCAGACGCAGCACCGGCAGGCGCTGCAGCAGCTGATTGATGTCTTCTTTCTGCAGGATAGAAGTAACTCAGGAACTGACCACCTAGAGCCAAGGGATTACCTGCTTTCAGGTGAGGCAGGGGGGAGTGCAGGTGCACGCCAGGATCGCTCACTGCATCATTTTATGGGTCTCAAAGCTTGTTGCGCACGTGATCTCAGTGCCGGCCGGTCTCGCTAGCGTGTCTAATGACAGTGCTGCACCTCTGAAGTTCACTTAGGCCGGGCGAGCCCATCAGCCGTTCAGCACTGGTATAATGCCTGCGACAACAGCCTTGATACTGTCATAAAAACTTTCAACGCGCAGCTGCTTGCAACTCATGCTTGACGAAGTCGCTGGTGTGGTAAGTACGCCAGCTGCCCGCTGCTTACCTCTTACACGCCAGCGCAGTGCCAATTGCTTGTGGCAAAGCAATTTACCATCTTACTAGTTGAGTATTCCGCTCTGAACGATGTCCTTACGTCGTGGTTGCCTTGCAGTGCAGTGAACAAGTTCAACCGCTCCAGCCATGAAGCCACAGTCCACAAACCTGGTGGTCAACACGGGCAAGGAGTCTCCATGCAGCCAGCGTTATTATACAGGCCTCCTGCAAGGTAGCTGCTGCAGCTCACCAGACTGCTGGGAGCAAGGCAGCAGCTGCAGCAGTGCTAGCAGTCAGTGCAGCAGTAATGCCAGTTGGCAGTTGGGTGCAGCACCTTCAAACCAGCAGCACCAGCCAGACACCAGCATGTACAGCAAGCTGCGAGTGCTGGTACCTGGTGCAGTCAACAATTGCACTGCTGGCAGCAGCCCTGCTGAGGACTCTTCTCCAGGTGCCTGCTCTGCCTCTCTGAGCAGTGACAGCTGCCCCAGCACACCTGGCAGATGCGCGCTGCTTGCTGAGCCAGCGCTCCTCGTTGGAAACAGCCACTTGATTGCAGGACAGCAGGGTGCCTACAGTGCTGATGAGCAGCAGGGTGGCTGCCTCAGCAGCAGCGCGGCACGGCGTCTGCTGGCCTGCAATGGCACCAGCAGCGCAGATGTCAGCAACTGGCTGAACCAACAGATCAGTTTGCGCCAGTGTGAACGCGCTCCTATCAGCAACATAGATGCGCCAGGTGCTCCAGAGATTGCGGGCTTTGAAGTTCTGGGAGCTGCTGCTGGTGGCTGCAGGAACAGCAGAGGCCTGCCCCTTCCTGCTTTCCAGCTGCTGGGCCTGCTGTAAGCCGCAGTGCAGGAATGAAGCGCAAGCTTGTTGCAAAGCAGCAGCAGCTTTTTGGTGCTTGGCGGTATATGTGGTGTTGCAGAGTATGTGAGTCTAGTCAGTCAGATGATCGATGCACTTCCTGATGCGTGTGTGCCTGTGTGTGGCCTACATTGTGTCTGCATGCCTCATCTGTACCACAGCTGAGAGCGCTGTGATCACAGGGTAGAGAACATAGGTTATGTGGGCTGTGTGGCTGCATATTGTGGCTGCATGTTGCACACGGTCATGTCCCAACATGTCACAGATGCCAGATACCCGTATCTGCACACTGTTGTAGGGGCATGGCTGTGTGTTTTACAGGATTGCTGGCCCTTTGATGCGTTTTGGTTGAGTGAGCGGCATCTCTTGCTTGCAAGGAGCTTGTTGCGCTAGGCGTGTTCTGCCTGCAAGCTACTTGCTGAAAGGCGTATCTCACCAAAGCAGCAAATGAGGTGTCAATCACACATTGGGTCTAGATATATCAAAGAGGTGCCATACGGCCACTTGGGGAGTGTGTTGATCATACAGAGGAGTTGGAGAGTAGCTCTCGAGCAACGTTGGTTAGCCAGGGCTGCATTGGAAGCAGATGCTGCAACACTGTGCGCCATGCAGCAGCCGTTTGTCAGCAGCAGCTGCTGGCGCTAATAGTGTGCGGCAGAGGTTTTCTTCTGCACTGGTAGTACGCGTGGCAGAAGCTGCTTGCTGCCGTGGTGCCGTATGCCAGGTGATGAAGGGTATTGTCCTAGGTAGCGCATTAGTTGTCCTGTTCACGGGGCTGATGGCCTAGATTTCGGGCCAAAGCTGCGTGAATGCATCTGTGTGACCATTTGTGTGACGGCATGCATACACGCTGCTGTATTGGCAGCATGGGAGCAGCATAGCCTGCAAAAGGCCATGTCACTCTATTTTCAGGCACAACTTACAACGTGACAGCCGCCTGCTGCCGCATGCCGGCTAGTTGCAGGCAGCACATGCCCTGCACTCCGCACCACATGAGTGCTGCACTTTTGCAAGTGCATTGTCTGTGCATCCGTTGCTTTGCGTACTTGCTGAGCGTACCCGAACCTCCAGGATTTGCTTGGGTTTGGTTCTGCCTGGTTGGCCAAGTGTGCCCTGCTCTTGTGGCATTTTGTATGGCCAAGCCCAGACAATTGGGCTGATAATTGTGGTTGACCTAAAAACACCAGAGAATCACAACAGCCACAGTGCATGACTCACATGTGGCGGTCATCCTGTGGCGGCTGATGCTGCTGTTTTCGGCAGCCAACCAGTCTGCAGCGCAGCACCTGCTGTGTGGATGCCACACTTTGCTGCGCATGTATCAGGTCTTATCCAACTGCTGCAGTGTGCGCATGTGTGTGCCTCTCTGCACCTAGATGGGGCACCACACATACTCTGCTGTGTAGAAGACCAGGGGGGGGGTGCATGCGTTCAGGGCGTTAGTAGAGTGCGTGAGAAAGTGGGATTGATAATCATGCCCGTTGGTGTGTGAGTGCCCTCTTTGTGCGTGTGCCTGAGTATTTTCTGCGACGTGTTGCCTTTGCAATCATACCACAGTTGATTGGCTCAAGAAGTATTTTGAGGCAGCCTGGATTGCAAATGGCTACTTTGTGTCAGTGTGTTGCGCACCAGCCAAGAGGTTACATGGGCTGCGTGCCTAGCTGTTGTGCACGCTGCTGCTTTTCAGCCGACGGTGCTTTGCATTCTCGTGCATGCGCATCACACCAGGGCAGTGCATGTCAGTGCATGCCTGCCATGCGGAGATTGGTGTGTGCTCATTACACCAAGAGCAGCTGTGGTCAAGTTGTGCAATGTATGGATTGACTGGTTTGCTCCTGCTCCTGCTTGTTGCCTAGCAGGACGTGCAATACGCGAGGGAAGTGGTGTGACTGCCACACGGCAATCTACCTGCTTTGCTGCGCTGCTGCTGTCTCTGTGTGGAATGGGATTCACAGCTGTGCCTGTTCAGGTGGCCGGCGCAGCTAGAACAGGCTTCACACCAGCGTGCTTCGCACTGAGGGTGTGCACTTTCACTGGCGCCTGTTGGGACACTGTAGTTCGCTGCTTTGATTTTTGAGCAATGCATCTCCTGATGCTGGTGCATGATGTCTTCATGCTGAGATGCATGCTTGTCATATGCTTTTCTTTGCACAATGCAAAAGCTGCCCTGCAGCAGCCTTGCTTGAGGTGTTGAGCGGCATGCATGCAAGGCATGGCAGATGCGTGCGGGACTCACCACCTCCCAGCACGCGGGCGACATGCCTGCTGACTTGCATCACTCTTCTCTTGGATTGAATGAAAGTGCAAGAAGCAAAGAACCTGCGGATGGATCTGCATCCTCAGTGTCTGCGGGCAGCAGCTTCTGGTCGGTTTTGTTGCGATGCACACATGTCGGCAAGGTTTTAGTACGGCCTGTGACAGATGTGTTGCTTGAAATGTGCATTGGGAAGCCTCAAATTCAGCCGTTGTGAGCTGGCGCAGGGGCAGGCGGCATGAGTACGCACGCATGAAGTTCCCCTGCTGTTGCTGATGGATGAAGTATGTGGATAGGAATGCGTCTGTCGCCTTGTAGAGCTTTTTGGGTATTATAGGCATTGCTTGCTCAGCATGACGATGCGTGAGGCTCCCTTTGTCAGCTTTTGTTGCGGTTGCTATGTAGGCGTTGTCTTATCCAGTGGATATCTGGCACTTGTTTCAACTGCGTCCTGAGCAGCCCGCCTGCTTTTGTCATGCATTTTCATTAGCTAGAACTAGAACGACAGCAACAAGAGCCCGCCTGGTGGTACCAGTGTGTGTTGCAGGCTTGATGTCCGCACATGCTTGACGTGTTGTTGCCTGCGATGCATGCCTGGTGGGCATGTGTGAGTACTATTGCCGCTACCAGAACATGTTATTACGCATTGCATGCCTGGACTGTCTGGCTGGCACCAGTGTCACAGCAGCATGCAGTTTGCACTGCTATCAACGGTGCCTTGCCTGCATGAACAACCATGCTGCTGGTTTCGCTTTTGCGACATGAGATGCTCCATACACTGGTGTGAGTTCTGGGCGCATTTGCGGATCAGTTGTACCGCATGTTTGGTGTTTGATCAGCGCTGGGTGGGTGTAGGTGTGCAGGGCATGCTTGCGCTGCACTGGTGCATGTTGAAATGCCATGCTCATTGGGCGTGCAGGCAGACTGCAATGCTTCAGTGGCACCGACGGTCAAAATACGAAACAGGTAAAGTGCATGCAGTGCATGCCAGCTTGCGTGTTGTTCACCATCTCAGGCGCAGAGCTACAGCCCGGCTCTGATTTTGCCGTGGTGCACCTGCCATTCGGCACGTTGTCTGGCTTCTGGGTAGCATTGTCTGCCTGCAGGCCGCGGCAAGTTATTAGCGCAGCAGCTGCTATGTATGCGGCGGAGTCAGCTCTGGGGTTCAGGCCCTGATTGACATGTTGCATCTGTTTGTGTGTATCAAGCTAGGGGATTTGGATGCTATCCTGCCAACCGCCAGGAGTCACCTATCGGCATCTGTGGTGTCTTATGCGTATAATTGGCTAGCAGTGTTTGCCTGCCTTTGACGTGCGCGCAACACCCTTGCTACGTATCATGCTACTCGGGCAATGCAGCTGTCAGCCACAGACACCTGGCATGCATATATGTGCTGGTTGCTGTGGTGGCGGCGTGCTGTGGCATGCTGCTGCTGCTGTGGTGGTGGCGCAAGCAGCGGGATTCAGCTGTGCCTGCATGTGCTCTTGACACTCAGTCTGCTGTAGCTGTCATTGAGGGGTGCAGGGAAATTGTGCTTTGAACCCACGGTGTCATCACCTGCACGTGCACGGCATGCAGGACTACCAGCATGGGGCAGCCTCAGGGTGTGTTCGACCCTGCATGGTTGCAGGAAGGGCGGCATTGCGAGCGTCATGCGGCTTCTCTGCTTGGTGTATGGCGTGCTGTGTGACAGCCTGCTGCAGTATCATGGTGGTGGTGGTGTCGATTGTTGCTATTGGTCAGGTGCCGAGGGGACTGCTGTTGCCAATGCTGAGTGGACTGTCCTGTGGAGAGTGTCCGTGCGTGTGCATAAGGTGTGCCCCAGCTGTCGTGTCGGCGCTTCCCAAGCACCAGCTACAGCCAGCAGTTTCATCTACTAGTTCAGGGTACTGAGAGTTGGCATGGAATCTCGCGCGATATGCATGAGCAGGTGGGCAGGAATGCACCTGGCTCTGGTATGGGTATGGGTTCCTTGTGAGACGTGCTGTGTTGCTCTGTAGTTGGAAGTGGGCACCTGCAGAACACAATTTGTGGTCTGCGGTGCAGTGCAGGGTGCATGTTTGCGTTAGAAGGCTGTGTGCAGTGCTGTTGAGAAGGTGCTGTTGGTCGTTTGAATGTAGGTTTACTCCGCATTGTTGTTACGTCTGTACTTGCGTAGTACTCTGCCTGTGATGGTGTGCGTTGCGCTGCAGGCACATGCTGTTGTTGCATGACTTGTTAGGCAGGCGGGGAGCGTTGCTGCAGACAATGGATGTCTGTGTCTGCGCCCGCCTGCCCACAGCTCCCACCTTTGCCTGCAGGCTTGAACTAAAGTGGTTTTCACGTAGTATCTGCATGGCCGGTGGTGCGGTGTGTCGGTGTGAGGGCTGTACAGCGGAGCATGTTGCAGGTGGTGGTCGTTGATGGAGCCATGTGTGGTCTGTGTACAGTCCCTGTGCGAGCGTATCCGGTTGTGGCAGGACCTGTGGGTGCCGGCGATCGTCATGTGTGCTGGTTGTGCAGAAGTATACATGGCGTGGCCTAGCTGACCGTATGTTGCGGCCAGTTAACTTTTTGCGAGTGCCAGAGGTGTGGTGCACTGTCGTGTCTGCACAAACAACATGATAACATGTGTGTTTGCTGCTGTGCATGGCATGGATTTGATCGGCATAGCATTATGCTGCTTTGCCATGCAAGGGCTTGTGGTTACAGAGGCAGAAGCTGCCAAGAGGAGTGTCTGCACCTGCAGCTGCTGCTGGTTACGATGTTGGTGGAAGAACCAAAGCATCTCCTGGTTGGTGTGAGTGTTGTTGTTGGCTGTGTTTACTATTTATCTTCGTATGCTGCAGGCTGTTGATAGGCAGAGCGCAGGTCTCACGCAGCGCTCGGTTGTGGGTGGTGCGGGCGTGGACTTGATATGTTCCATGTTTCTGGGCGTACCGCGCCGCATACACGAACGAAGTGTGTTTTGGGTGATGTTGCGTTGTGTTGGCGGTGGGAAGGAAGGAACTGTACATGCAATTCACGGTTGATTGCGTTTGCATCTGTAGCACAGTGCTATATTCTCCAGCTCCTATGCAGAGTGCCTCGTTGCTGTGCTGTTCAGGGGTGGTATAGTCTCAACAGCCAGCGGCAGCAGCAGCAGCAGCAGCAGAAAGGCGGCTCATGTACAGGGGGTGGTAACTGCCCTGCATGTGTGGATGCCACAGCACTGCTGCTTGCAAATGACGGTATGTCATGTGCAGTGGTTGTGTGCAGCAGTGCTTGCATGCGCCGGCGGGGGGTGCTTATGGGCAGCTGTGTACTTGGCATGCAGTGCTGGGTCTTTGCAATTACTTTGGCACCTGTGCTGTTGACACAAGTTGCTAGCCTGGTTGCATGATGTGACATGTACGGTTGCCTTGCCGCGGCAGCAGCGTCAGGTGCGTGTAGTATGCAAAGGCGCAGCGTCCAGTGCTGGCATATCTTGTCTCTCTGTCAAGGAAATCACCACACTACTCGACAGGCCATCATCACTGCAGTGAAGGTGGTGCGTGTGATGATATGGGCAGCAGCACATCATGCTTCGCTCTGTGGGGCATGAAATTTGGTGGTGCATGCTTTGTTGTGTTGGGCCTTAAACACATTGTTCGAGCCTGTGCCTTGTTGCTGTTCTGAGTCATGACCATCAACCGGGCGCGGGGCCGATGGCGCTGATGCTATGGCTTGAATGGGTAATATGATGATGATGATGACCATCAAGCGGCATGGCGAACCCATGTCAGGAGTTGAGTTTTGTGGTGCACATTGTGGTGGAACTGCTGGCAAAACATGCATGTTTTTGGCATCTAGCAGCAGGGCATGTAGGTGCTGTGTAATGGAGTTTTGCAATGTTCTGCTGCCTAGAGCAGCCTGCATTGATGCACGTCATACGCGATGGACTGGCTGCACTGATCTACAGGATTCCCTGCAGTTGCAGTGCAGGTGACATCAACAGGTTCCTGAACAGCATCCAAACATAATACAATTTTAAAAAAATGCGTTACAACATATCACGCGCCTCAATACAGCAGTTCAGCCAGCCAGTGATATTACCTGCTGTGTTGGCAGAGCTGCAGCCTGAGGAGGGTCGGTGGGCTGCCGCGGAACCTCATGACTACCACGCTGCATGAATTGGACAGCAGACCTTCGTCGAGACTCTCTCAACGCGGAAGCTTGCCTGCATGAGTCCAGCTTTTTTTAGCCAGATCTCTGACTGTCATTTCACAACTGTCGCAGTCGATAGAGTGAGCATTGATCCAGCTGCTACTGCTCTGATGTGGTCTACTGCATAATGTTTCCGCGATCGTAGACGTCCCAGACACGTGTTGCTGTATTCCGGCTGCTTCTGCTGTTTCACCCTCCGAAAGCCTTGCATGCCCTCTGTGTTGGCATAGTCAGCTGCAAGACACACCTACTCGCATTTCTAGTGTGTAGGTTTCTATACCGCGATCCTGCTTTCAGCGGCTGCAAGATGCAGCAGCACCTACAGCAGCAGAGCCGTGCAGGCTTCGGCAGACAGCAGCAACAACAGGTTGGCCTGCTCGTCGCACTCGACATCTGAATGCTTAAAAGCATGTGTCTGTAACTTACATGCGCTTTGGCATGGGTGGTTGCTGCCTAGCAGGTGTTTACAAGCAGTAGAGCGCCTGCACCGCACAGGTGAGCATGTTCGAGCATGTTCAAGCATGCTGGTCGCAGATTGCTCTGTGTGAGGAGCTATGTCGGCTTGGTGCGAGGCTTGCATCGGACACCCGTCATGTTATGTTTTGTTTTAGTGTGGCGGTGTGGTTCATGGCCTTGCGGCCTGCAGCAGTCCACAGTAAGGCACTGCAGTTGCCACTCTTGGGTGCCTGGCGGGGCCATGTTTTGCAGCAGCAAGCTGCGCGCTTGTCCCTGCAGCCTGTCTGGAAGAGCAAAGCATGTTCAGCATGTGGCAACAAGCTTGCGCTGCATTGGTACAACCTTTCCTGAACTTGCGTGTGTGTGGTCTGTCTCGAACCAACCAACAGCAGCATTTGCTGGAAGACTAGCTCAATGACTGTCGGCGTACTGCCTGCTGCTGCTGCTGCTGCTGCTGCTGCTGCTGCTGCTGCTGCTGCTGCAGGAGTGTGGTGGGCTGGGTCGGCCGTCAACGGCAGGTTCGGCACATTGCAGTGCGGTCAGCTGCAGCCACGTCAACCCCCAAGATCGATGACGAGGTGTGCCATTCATTCGGCGAGCTTGTTTGCTTCATTGGTGCAACATGGAGAGGGCGCCTGGTGGTTTCATGTCTGTCGCAGCTGCAACGCGTTGCTGTGTTGTACCTCCCGCAGCCTCACCTAGCAACGGTGGCAGCTCAGCAGTGGACAAGCAGCTGCATCGTGCATTGCGCAGGCACACTGGCTCTGTCTTTCCGACAGCATCCTGCATCACCAAGCTCTTGATCTTGATCTTGTGAGCACTCGTAGCCCTGCACGTTTCGCCATGATCTGCTCACCACTCACCTGTGTGGACGTGCCGATCGGTCCGTCACCTGTTCACCCTTGCAGGACCTCATGCAGTTCCCGGACCGCTACAAGTGGTACGAGGCAAAGTTTGCAGCGGATGACATGCCGGACTGGATCCCGGGGCGGTTCCTGGCAGCGGCCCAGCAGGCGCCTCACATGCGGCTTCTGACCTTTGAGGTGGAGGTCAGCAGGGAGCGGGTGCCGCTGCGCAATGCCTACAAGGCGGCTGGGCAGCGCATGAACGTGCGCGTCAACGGAGGAGAGAAGCGGACCCTCACGGTGCGTCGGCGCAGCTGCTGTCGTGCTTGTGTTTTGGTTGGTTTGCTGGTTGCCTTCTGCTGGGTGGTGCTGTGTGTCGCTGGGTGTTGCCAAACAGCATCTGGGGTTGGCGGCAGGCAAAGTTCAGCTTGCAGGTGGCAGCTGAGGCCAGCTTTGGATGGCAGCAGCTGCAGCGTGTCATGTTCAAGCACCAGGTTGGTGACGGGTGAAGGGGATGGCCCTGCAGTAGACGGTAGCGTGCATGGTGTACAGGGGATACTCCTGCTGACCGCTGGCAGCTGGGTTTGCATCCTGGGCTGCAATGCAACTGTGCTGCAGTTTGTTCCCGCCATCCTCGTGTTGCTCATTATACCAGGGCGTGTTTGCTTAAATACGCACATCTAAGCAGTCACTGCCCTGTGCAATGCACCCACACCATACCCACCTGATATAAGCCATGCAGCGCTGCAAAGTGGCAGCCCGCCTGATGTTGAGGATGGTCAAGGTTGCTCTGCTGTTGTGTGACACTGCAAGTCGGAATGCGTGCCTTCACAGCCAACTGGTCATCTACCCCTGCCACTTGCTGTTGCGGTTGCAGAATGCACGGGGCATCGCACTTCGCAGCACAGTGCTACGCCAACACACATGCCTTGCTTGTCTGCTGCTTCCTTCGCTGAACGACTCGTGCTGCTCCAGTAGTTGTCAGCCCGTCCCATTCAAAGGTGCATGCTGCTTCACATCACTGCATGCAACCTGTGCTGCTGCAGATTGCCAGCCCACCTCATGAGGAGGGCCTGAACAAGGACGCGCTCTTCCTGTGCAAGGGAGACATCTTTGCAGGGGAGACGAAGCAGGCACGCGAGCCGACAAGCACGCTGGTGAGCCACGTAGCGTGGCCGGCACTGCATCTGCCCACAGCAACGGCATAACAAGCACCAGTGCACCGCATCCGCATTTTCTGGCAGGCGCCGGGCGCTGATGCGCCGACATGAACAAGCGCCCAGCCGCGCAACGGGCGCAGCAATGCACCAGTTGTGCTGGGTGTCGGGTGTGACGGCATCAGCTTTGCGCGTCTCTCGGTGGCTGAGCTCCAGGCTGTCGCCGCCAGGCTACCCAGCAGCACGGTAGCAGCAGTCGGTAGCAGTGGCCAGTTGCATCAAACGGTGCACCTTAGTTTTGCCGCCAGGCTACCCTGCGGCACCCGCACAGCTGATGGTCGCATTCAACACCCCTCCCCCCCCCCACCCCACCCCACCACCACCACCCCCGCGCTGACCCTGCTGTCATCGACCCACGCACGCCCACGCCGCCACAGGCCGAGGTGCAGGTGCTGGTGGACAGCAAGGAGGCGCCCGAGGTGTACAACATGGGCGCTGACGACCTGATTAGCGTGGGGCCGTTTGACGGGCACGGCCTCGACATGCGCAGCAGCGGCATCCAGGCTGTGTTCAGGTGGGCGGGGAGCTGGGGAGGGGGGTTTGGGCAACTTGAGACATAAGCAGACTGCGCAGACTAGGAGGGTGGTGGAGCTGGGGTCGGCTCGCACGTACGAACCCCGCAAATCGTATGAGCCCCTGCACAGCTGCCCAAGCTAGCACGAGCAGCCTCTGTGGCTGTTTATGTATGGGCTGCCTGTGTTCGCACATCCACACACACACTTGAGCAGTCACACACGTTTTGTTGTCATGTGATGAAGCATGTGATCCCACCCGTCGTGCTGTTGCGTCCTCCGCATGCCGAACCCCCCGCCCGACTGCACTGAACTGCTGCAACACACGCCCAGGTTCCCGACCGTCATCATCTTCGCCAGCGGCCACGGCATCGCGACTGCGGCCGCGCTGCTTGAGTCGCCGCTCGGCGCGCCGACGCACCTCAGCAGCACGCTGCGGGCTGACGTGCGGGTGTACTACAACGCGCCCAACCGCGCGTCGCTGTGCCTGACGGACAGGTACGAGCGCTGGGCGACTGAGCTCAAGGTGGAGGTGGTGCCCACCACCAACGGCTTCATGGACGCGTGGGACGGCGATGACAGCCTCGTGTACGACCCGGAGACGACAGCCGCCGTCATCCTCAGTGAGTCGATGTTCAACGAGTGAGGCCGCTACAGATGGCATTGCCTCAGCTGCAGCTGCTGCTGGTGCTGGTGGGCCTTGCATCAATTTTTTGGCAGCTGCTGCGGACGATTGCCGGTGTCGCACTTATGTTTGCACAATCACTGCTGCGACGGGGGTGGCGGCGGCGCCGCCGCTGCATCTGCTGCCGTGCATGGTACAGCTGGTAGTGATGAAGCAGCAGAGGCTGCTTCCTGTGGGTATGGCAAGGAGGCAGAGCACTACCTGCTCTGCTGCACTGACGCTGCTGCTGCTGCTGCTGCTGCCGCAGCTGGTGGTGACGAAGAGGCAGAGGCTGCTGCTCTGGAGGTGTGCAAGGAGGCGGAGATCACGGCCATCGTGCGCGACAGCCAGCCAGCTGCGCCGCCCGTGTACCTGGACAGCACGCCCAAGAGCTTCCTCAGGTGGGATTGGGGCGGCCTGCACTTGCGTGAATGGGCCCAATGATGGCGTCCACTGATCTCATGAGGAGCATGTTGTTGTGGTTGGTTGGTCTGTATGGCTTGGCGATGGATGCACAGTGGGCCCTACGTATCATGGCATTTTGAGATGTATATGCTTGTTGTCGCCTACCGGTAGCGCTTTGGATTGGCTCTGGCTCACTTGCTGCTGCTGCTGCTGCTGCTGCTGCTGCTGCTGCTGCTTCTGCCGCAGGTGGAAGAAGGACCCTGAGGCCGATGCCATGGCGGCAGCAGCAGCAGCAGCTGACGGCAATATCACCAGCGAAGACCTGACAGATTAAGTTGAGGAGCTGTGCAGCTGCATCCCTTGCCGCAGGCTGCAGGTTTGATCACAGCGGGCAGCAGCAGGTGACGCAACAGCTGTGTGTATGCCGGGCATGTTGTAACAAGATGTGAGATACGGCTGCATCCGCTGCCGCCGCTGTGCATGGCGAGTCAGAGCACAGGGCATGGCTGCAGGAGTGTGTTGTGTATGCTGCATGCGTGATGCGGCAGCATGAACAGCTGCGCACAGGCGGCTGCAGATGAGGACGCTTGGTGTGCGCGCAGCAGGTGGGTCTGCCACGCTTCATGCGTCAGATGGAGCTGGCAGAGGGTGTCAGTT
This sequence comes from Scenedesmus sp. NREL 46B-D3, assembly GCA_014080715.1. Taxonomy (NCBI): domain Eukaryota; kingdom Viridiplantae; phylum Chlorophyta; class Chlorophyceae; order Sphaeropleales; family Scenedesmaceae; genus Scenedesmus; species Scenedesmus sp. NREL 46B-D3. The sequence continues at coordinate 42,681 of JACERP010000224.1, forward strand.
TTGTGTGGTGGTTTGTGAGCCGCTTTGACGCATACAACGTGCTGCCAGCAGCAGCTGTGCGGATTCTGCACAGCAGCACCTGGCACTGCCTTGTGCAGAAGTATGTGGGGTTGGTGGGTGGGCGGGTCGTAGGATTTGAATGTCAACATGACGCATGTCAGGATGGCGTTCGCATATGCATGCGTTTGCATTGTGTGGGGTTCACACTCGCGTACGGTTAGCCACCGTTGAATGATTGGGAGTGCACTGCAGTGTCAAGGCGTTGTGAGTTGCGAAGGATCTTCATGGTGTTCCATAAAACCCTCTTTGGTATGGCAGGCTATGAAGACACATCAGTGCCTGCTAATGACTCTGAGTTGTCCTATGAACGGGAAGTGATACGAACCTGCTGCTGAACTCGACTGGGAACAGCGAGATCACCGTCTGCCCAGCCCTGTTTGCTTAAAGCTCACACCCTCCGCCTGACTCTTTGTGAAAATATATAGCAGTGCGCATGTTAGCGCTATCACAGTCCTCTTGGCATCCGTCCGTCGCCAACAGCACCGCCAGCAGCTCTCAGCAGCAGCAATGAGTACTGCCAGCAGCAGTATACCTGCTGGGTTTCCAGTAGCTGTGAAAAGCGTTGCCGTAGACATAGATGGCCTTGCTACGGACATCATCATCAATACATACCTAGACGCGATTGTGCTAATCGCCAGCCAGCTAGGCACGATGGGTACCATCATACAGGCAAAGTGAGCCCTGCTGCTGCTCCCGCAACTATCAGGCTCTGAGCGAAGATTTCATGCCATGCCAAAGCTACAAACCCTTATGCCGCTGTCACTTAGTTGGTTCAACCTGCATCGTGCTCCTGTGCAGCTGTGTGATTATCATCAATTGCAGTGCCACAACATCTGCTGCAGCCTGCTGTGCAGGTGCACACGTGATCTGCATGCCCACGCATGTCTTGGAGGTGAAGTGGTATATGGTGTCTCTGGTGTTCTGTAAACATTGTCAATGCTCCAGCTTCCGCTGCCGTTCCTGTGTAACACTGCTGCTCTGGCCATGGCCTGGTCCTTGCTGCTGCTGGTGCTGCTGCTGGTGCAGGCAGGACGCGACGTTTGAAGGCAAGACCACCTTCAGCACTTCGGTGCTGGTTGGGAAGCGTGATGAACCGCTGCTGACAGTTGCAGCACGGCAGCTGGTTGAGCACGCCAACAGCAAAGGCATCACCAAGTGGGTCGGCACACAGGGAATATTAAAAAGGGCACCATACACAGTGCGCATTGCAGTGCAGGGGCCAGCCGCGCTCTGCGTGCATAGTATGGATGCGGAGCATCTGCTGTGTGTGCCGTGTTTTGGAGTCCAGTACATTCAATGTGAAGCAACAGCAGCAGCAGCAACAGCAGCAGTAATTATGATGGCTGCAAGTGTGCTGAACTTCGCAGGTCAAGTCGTAGGCAACATTCACAACCCTAGACAAACTCATGGCTGTGTTTTGCACTTAGTGCTGGTGCTGCTCGAATGAATAACATTAGCTTTTGGGTTTTGCCCATGGCTCTAGCTGCAATGCGGCTGCAGCGAGCGTGTTATGGCTTTTAGCTGCCAGCGATTGAAGTCGTTTTCATGCAAACCATAGCCCTGCGCTAAACTGTAGCGTCACGGGGCTGATCTTTTGGTGGAAATGGTGCGGTTAATGGAGTGCATGCATAACCATTGGGGATTTTGTCTTGACTCTGGTTCTGCTGCTGCTGCTGCTGCTGCTGCTGGCTCCGCCTGGCTGCATGCTTGTTGCTGCAGGCCGCTGCTGTGCTGCTTAGCTTTCAAGGAACACACCCTCGAGACAGTGAAGCAGCTGCTAGCCGTTGTGAAGGAGCAGCAGCTGTTGTAGCTGTTGCTGGTTGAGTTGCTGCACGAGGCCAGTTTCGTCAGCTGGGCAGGTGTCCACAAGTCGTTCACAGCTAGGTAGTGCAGAACTTCACACTGAAAGATGTGTGACATTCAACCTAGCATGTCATTGTCAACTACTGCAGAATACAACAGTATACGGACTAACTTTGAACCCTTGTGTAGGGCTTACATAATCCTCATGATGTACTCGTAGAGCCACGCGCCTTGATGCCTTGAATTGACGTCATCACTGTAATACATGCCAAGACTTTGGAACTGTGATCAGCCGTGGCTGCAAAGCAAAGGAAGGCCGCCAGAATACTGCTGTTATGTGCCCTTTCCCAACCCATTGTGTTGGGTGTAAGCACATGTGACCTGCTGCTTATCACGTGCTGCCTATCACATGCGGCCCACAGGCATCGCAGCATGCAGCAGTACGCCTTCTGCCTCACTTGAAAATCCAGGACACATATTCCGCCAGATCTGTTTAGACAGCTGCTGAGGCTGCTAGCTCTACACAACCGGGTAAATGTAGGCCAGGCGGCAGGATCATCCAGCTGCTGACTGAAACGCACATGTCAAGAGTGAGCCCGGCTGCTCGGCAGCCTGATCGATCCTCCACAAGCTTGCCTGTGTCGCGTTTGCTCACCCTGCCGCCCGTTAAGGTGCCAGCGCCGTGCTGCCCATCATGCCGCGTGCAGTCACGATCAGCTGCGTGTTCAGCTCCCGTTCCCGCTCCACCATGAACACGTCATCGAGCACCTGCCGCGCCTCAGCCTCCGCCATCTGCGCTTCCAGCGCCGCCTTGTGCTGTGCGTTGCGCTGCTTCCGCTGCGCTGCAGTGAGGCTCTCGCTCAGCTTGAACTGCTGCAGCTTGGCCTGCGGCAACAGCAAAGCAATACTTTTCTGCAAAAAAGCACCTGGATCACCGGACTCAGGTTACAATTGCACACAAAACAGCAGTAAACTGCTTGCTGCAGCAACTGCAGCCACAGGGGGCCCCATGGGGTTGGGCTCAGCCAGGACTGCTGCAGCTGCCAAACATACAAGGAGAGCAGCAAGCTGCTCAAGCGCTAGCTGCTCTGGCTGACTGCTATGTCTGCTGCCGACAAAATTGACAACAACAAGCTCAGCCGCAGAACTTGCCCGGCAGCAGCACAGATGACTCATCTGCTCGGAGCAACCTGCCCTCACCTCTATCTCCTGCCGTGTCTTTGTCTGCTCCTGCTGCGCGGCCTGCTGCGTGGCAGCCTTGGCAGCAGCGGCAGCAGCTGCAGCGCTCCTCATCTCCTCTGCCATTGCTGCATGCTTGGCCACCTCTGCTGCATGCTTGGCCTGCAGCACCGGCAGCAGCAGTGACAGCTTCAGCAGCAGAGCAGGAGGCGCAGTGCTAGTGGCAGCAGGAACAGTGAGGCAATGCCAGCATGTATGAATATTGTGTGCACCGCATATCCAACCACTAGTCCTCAACAGGCTAGAGTGAAGAGACTGACTCGCAATGACAGCAGCATGCTGACACCCTCCACCATGCGACCCCACCCCCCTCTATCTTGTTACCCTGGCCAAATACACGCTATCATTCACTGACCTCTGCTTCCGCCTTGGCCTTGACTTCACTGGCTGCCATCAGCCGCTCCTCCCTGTCGACGCGGCTGCGGTTCTCAGCCACCGCGGCAGCGCCAGCCTGCACCGCACGCGCAGCCATGCTGTCCCGGAACGCCTTGAGCGCTGCCTCGCGCGCTTCCTCCTGACGCTGCAGCGTCCTGCACCAGCAGCAGCAGCACAGCAGCCACGCTGACACGGTCCAAAAACTGCCGGAAATGCTGCTGGCTGAGCTTAGGCTGTACACGGCCCCCTGCCTATAGAGCCTGGAGAGGCTCAGAAAACTACACCAGGTCATTGGGTGCTGTGTATGTGCTAGTTGTGGTGGGCACATGGGCCCTGTCATGCCAAGTAAAGCAAAGAGCACGTGGGAGCCACATGCAGCAAAACTTGCTGAAGGTGCCCTTCACAACTCAGCATTTGCACAGTCAGCACTGCACAGCACTGCGCATGCTTAGATATCAGTGCTGCTGCCCACCTGATGGTCTCCATCATCAGCCGCTCATCATCCTGCTGCTGGGCCTTTGCTGCGGTGCGCTTGGCCTCAAGCGCCTCCTCGTTCGCCTTCCTCGCTGCCCCATCGCTGCCTTGGCATCTGCGGCCTTGGCTGCTGCTGCTTCCTTTGCTGCCACCACCTGCTTCTGGATGGCCGCCAGCAGCGTGGCTTCCTCGTGTGCCTTCTTAGCTGCTGCGCGCTTGCGGGCGGCCTCTGCGGCAACAGTCTGCAGGGAAGGCATCCTGCTGAGTAGGTTGAATGCAGAGCAGCTGCTGTCAGACATCTTCCTGCTGAGCAAGTCATGCACAGACGTAGTGCAAGACAGAAACTGCCAGGGGCGGCTGGTACTCCCATGCCCTTGCTGTTTGCAGTGCTATATTGCTGACGACGGAATGCCAGCTTTGACTCGCAGGAGAGCAGCTGCATCATTTCAACAGCAGTGTTTCCGGTGGCCTACATGAACGGCCTGGTGCAGCGTCTTGCCGCTGGCATCAACTGCAGGCAGCCGCTTGAAGCCGTGATGTGGCGCATGTTGCCTGTTGCTCACCTGCTGCTCCCTGTCCACTTTCAGCCTCCTTGCAGCCTGCTGTGCTGCTTCCTGCTTTGCGGCCTCTTCTGCCTGGTGTGCGGCAACGTCTGCAGCTGCTGCAGCAAGGTCAGCGGCTTTGGCTGCAGCTGCTGCCTGCCGCTCACGCTCGTGCTGCTGCACTTGCAGGTCCAGTTGCTCCTTCTGCTGCCGCTGCACCTGCTGCCGCACTGCTTGCCGTACTGCAACCTGCAGAGCAGCACAGAAAGCAGGTGAGCAAGCTTCACAAGCTGGCAAACTGATACTGGGTATGACGTGTGGTGGGTGGGAGCAAGTGGCATGCACTGCATATTATATACTGTACCGCCACAATCGGCCAAAGGTGCACCATTTGCAGTAACTTGGTCGGCCGTTCTACCATACCGACTTCCACATGCTGAGCTGTCATTTTGTTACAATTTGCTGAACTTGTGTTTCTAGAGCTGTTGCCATGCACATCAGCCAGAAAAGTAATGATGCATCACCGTGTTATAGCTCACCTCCTGCTCAGCGATGCTGTGCTCCAGGTGATCCAGCAGGGCCCATTCGCTGCTGCCTTGCAGGACTCTGCGCGTTGCTGTCAGCTGGGACAGCCGCTGCTGCTCACTTGCATCCTTGCAGAACTCTGTCTTGTAGACAGTGGCTGGCTGTGGCTCCCGCTCTGCTGCTTTGCTAGGAGCTGCTTGCTTGCCTGCTGCTGCTGCTGTTGTGCGCTTGCTGCTGTGTGCCCTGCTGGCTTTGCAGCTGGCATGGGCTGGTTGCTTCAGTGATTGCAAGGCAGATAATGCTGCAAGGGCGCCGTGTGAATCTGATGTGCCAGGCAGAACACGTTCTGTGTCTATTTGCGTGCTCCTGTGCTTTGCAGGTGACCAGGAGATAGGGACCTGCACTTGCAGGACACCAATGAAGCAGCAGCACAACTGGACATGGCTGCCTGCTTCATCTGCGCTGCACAGTTTCTGATGTCCTGCCGGCTCGAGCTGTTGTGCTGTTGTTGAACTGATCTTTGGGCCGTTGGCTGCTTCACTACTGCTTGAATATGCTGGCTGCTCTGCTACCGTTTCTGTATGCCACATATCGCAACTGTGCACGGCAACATGCGCTCTAGTGCCTTCGGTATGTAAGTTGCACAGTGCAAGCCTATTGCGTCTGTGGCTTTGAAGTTCCTGATGTGTTGCACCTACGCATTCAACTATGGTGCCTGACATTGCATACCTTGCCACAATGCTGCAGCTGCTGCTGGTACTGCTGTCTCAGCGACTCTTTATCAGCCCCGTCCAACTTCATGCTGCTAAAAAATGTGTTCTGCAAATAATCTGCTGAAGTGCTCTGCGCTGCTGCCGTGACTCAATTTCGCGCCGAACTCAGCCAAACCCTTATGTTCCCCTTGCGCTCATACACACAATGAGCAACGTCGACACATTGAAAAACCAACGTAGTGAACCTGCCGCGGGCGAGCAAACTAGAAGACACGAACTCGGGTCCATCATGACAGCAACACTGCTACAGCCCTGCTCAGTTGTGGTACGGTGCTATCCCTGCTGCTGGGCTATGCAGAGAACGTACGAACCTAGATGTTCATGGAGGGAGGATATGCAAACGAGCTGCAGCTGGAGGCGTTGCAGTCTTTATGTGAATGCTTCTGCCCGAGTGAGCGCTTCAAAGGACAGCAGCTGCCATTTGCCTCAAACGCGCGTGAATGTTACAGGAACACATCACACAGTATCAGTGACGTATTCAGCAGGAAGTGGTGATGGTGTTTGAGATAAATCCACCCGCATCTGCGGTTCCCTTTGCTCCTTGTGACATGCATATTCAGTGAGAAAACATATGCATACATCAGCTGCTCAGCGCAAGAAAGGTGCCACAGCCGCTGCAAAGTGTGCCAGCTTGTGCATGCCATGCAGTGCATGGAGATGACCGACCCGGCACAAGCGGCTGTCTCGACCAGGTGGTGTGCAGACACATCCCATGCCAATGCGTCAGTTCTCACGGTCAACACAAGCTTCAGCTGCTGTGCTGTGTCCTGACATAAGGCACGCTGCGTGGCCACAGCGCTACTGGCCCCGTGGGCCCCAACAGTGGACAGTCAGTATATAGCTCTGGATTGTCGGAGCAGCTGCTGCCTAAGCTACTCTTGCAAGACACAGCGGCAGAGGATGCACGTCAAGGTTGTGCTGGACAGACATCGTGCCGTTGAACTGAAAGAGCCAAGCATGGCATTAACAGCATCGCTTGACGCAATTCCCTGAAGCTGAATGCCAAGCAGTGCTGGTCTTCTTGACAGCAGTCGAATGACGGCTTGTGACAAGCGTGCGGCGCCTACCAAGGGAAAGCTGCTACAGCATGCATGATGCCAGTGATGCTGTGACCATGCATGCTGCAGCATAGAGCCCAGGCCTGTCTGTTTAGAGCCAAGGTCTGCCTTCTGTGCTGCATCCACAGACACCTTGCAGCACAACCCCCGCCATGCAGCTTGCCACAGGTTGAACACCCAGCAGGGCCCCCCTGCCTCATGCATACCTCAAATGTAACCAGTATGCACAGGCAGTCACAGCATGATTTCATGTGTCATCTTGACGATGGCGCAGCTGATCGATTACAAAGCACATCCCAAACATGTGTGCGCTGGCAGTTGCCCTGTTGTGGCTGGCAGCACGTGTGTGCGTCGCAGCACCGTCACCGAGATCACTCAAGCATGTGCATGTTGTTGAGCCATCCGTGTTGCCTTTCAAGTGTCAAATCAACACAATACGCTCAGCCAAGCAGGGAAATGACAAGCAGTGCCCACACATGCACAGCGACGCACCACAAGTGTGTAGCCGTTAGGGTGCCAGTGATGGGCTGGCCAGCCCATGGGGCGGAAGACGCAGAACCACTCCTGCGACGAGTCAAGGCCGAACAGAATTGTGTCCAAACCGGCCTTGGGCACACCGGAAGTGTTGAAATTTTTTGGGGGGTGCCTCATGACTCATGAAAAATGCTGCTGTTACTTTCGGTGTGCCCATGCTGGCTTGAGATCCACGTCAAGACTGCGTGGTGGCCTCCAGCCCCATGCAGCCGCAACGCGCTGCATTGTCAAACAGCTGCGCCACACGCCACTTGTGAGACACTAAGAACGTGCAGCTATCACCTGGAACACTTCCAATAGCTGCATCACACGTCACTTTGCAAGCCATGATGATGACTTTGCAAGCCAGCGCTTGCTAGGCACAGCAGGATAGGGTAGCGTAGCCAGCAGAATGCTGCAGGATAAGATAGCGTCGCAAGTAGTAAGCTGCATACCTGTCCAACAAGGTTTGCAGAGGAGAGCAGCAGTGCAATGCCTGCCCTGCTCTGCAGTGCATTGCTGCTCAGCAGCATACAATGACGCAATGCCAATGCAAACAACAGCTGCATCCAACGACTGCCTAAATCATGCGAGCAGCCCCCCTCCTAGACTTTTTTCACGTAACCAATATGGTACGTGCCCGCTACTATGCCTGTTGGCGCTGCTGATGCACAGCAGACAGAAGACGTCAACTCATCACTCCCACTCCCGTTCAACAAAACAGTCTTAATTCTGTCAGGTACTAATACAGACACCACTGATCAATGAGTGGGTGTTTCGGCAAGTGCGTTGCCGCTGCCGCTGTCGTGCTGCTGTTGTTGGTTGTACGCGTACACTCCACGTGAGCGCCATGCAGTGCAGTCCACAGCGCATTGTGCAGCACTGCATGGCGCCAAGGACAGAAGACGCAGCATTGGCTCAGCCGCGCCGGACGCTGCCCGCCAGTGTGCCTAGGTGTGTGACCAGTTTCGGACCCAGGCACTGCTGCTCAGCAGCTGCGCGCCGCCTACGCCCCACAAATCATGCATGCGAGGCCAGCTAGGCGCGCAGCAGGCCGAGTGCAGCAGCGGCACAGTCATGCTGGGGGGTGCGGCGCATGAGCTGCCGCCACCCGCATCAGCCGGGCACTGATCCTGCGGTGGTTGGTGCTGCTGCCGGCACCTCCGCAGCAAGCAGGAGCAAGCCTGCTGCTGCTGCTGCGGCTGCTGCTGCTGCTGCGGCTGCTGCTGCTGCTGCGGCTGCTGCTGCTGCGTCAGCGCCTGCCTGCAGCTGCTGCACGCGATGCGCGCGTGTCGATCTCGCGGGCTGCCTCATCCACCACGGCGCCAGCCTGCTCCAGGTACTGCAGCGCCTGCAGCAGACGAAGCAGGCACGGGCGCAGCCAGCAGCGCACCCGGTGACACACAGCACTGGCCACATTTCTGGCAGCACAGGATGGAAGCACCCACCCACCCACCCACCCACCAACCCAGCCATGCCATGGTCCAAGTCTGCAGGCATAAAAAAGACACATGCAACAGGCACCAAAGCAATCAGCACGCATTCAACAGACGAAACAAACGTGCAAACGCTGCCTTGCGCGCCCGGCAGGCTCACCTCCAGGCCCTGGTCCTGCTCCCAGCCCAGCTGCGCCATAGCCCAGTCCAGCGGCAGCCGCGCCGGGTGGTGCGCGGCCAGCAGCGTGGACAGGCCCTGGGCGCGCACGCGCGGCAGCAGCGCGTCCATCAGGTACGGCGCCATGCGCGGCGCCGAGGCATACAGCCGCATGAAGCTGCAGCACGCCCCAGACCTGCGGCGGCGGCAGCAGCGGGCGGGGTGGCACAACACATGAGTGACAGTTGGGGGTGCTTGGGAGGCTGCGGCGTGGCACCAACGATGCACTTGAATGAGGCGCCGACGCTGGCAGATATCAGGCCCATGACGCTGCAGTACGTCCCAGACGCGCGGCAGCAACAGATGCATGAGGCAGCAGACAAGGCATGGCAGGGCGCAGAGGCGCCTCAGGCTTGCTCTGACATATAGTGTATACAGTCAAACACGCCCCCTTGCTGAACTTGTGCATGTGTTCTAGTGTGAAGACATCACGCATAGCTCAGTCGTTCACTCCTGCAGCAGAAAACAAGCAATGGAGGGAGGGAAGCAGCACATGTAACACAGGTGAAGCGCGGGTATTGTAGAGAGAGAACACCCAGCAATGAGGGAGGGAAGCCGCACATGTATGACGGGTTAGGCGTGACACGCAGCGCTGGAACCCACGAGCCCACCATGCCGCACACACCGCCAATCCAGCAGTACAGCCAGGAGCAGAGCCGCGTGGGCGGGCTGGCACACTCCGGGCTAGTCTGCAGTACACCTAACAGCTGCCAAGCCCAACTGGGTACATGCACACGTGCAGCTGGCGTGCGCAGTGGCCATGGCATGCAGTCCAACATGTGCAGTACACAGGCCCACAGCGGCAAATGCACTTCAACTCCTGCTAGGGATGTGCAGTGGCCACATGCCGTGGGCAGATGCGCAGGCGCAGCATGCCCCCCTCCCTTCCCACACGCACACACACCTGACCGCCCTGGCGGTTGCCAGCGCGTGCACGACGGCGGGGTGCTCCAGGTGTGCGCGTGGCAGCTGCCCCAGCTCCTGGTTGAGCAGCAGCGGGCCCAGCGCGGCCGCATGCAGCACGCCGTACGAGTAAAACTCCGGCGCACAGCCGGGCACCTGCAGCGCACCGCAGCTAGGTGAGCAGGCCATGCCGGCAAACGGCACACGTCTAGGCAGGAGCTCAACACACAGACGCTGCAGCCGGACTGCCACGCATGCGCATTGCGCTCTCCCCGCCCTTCAAGGACATGCAGAGATGCTGCAGCTGCTCCGCTGCGGAAGGCGGCTGATGCCAGGCGTGTGTGCATGCGTGCCTGCGGCGGCTGCTGCGCTCACCCCTGCCCTGTAGAGCTGCTTGAGGCGCGCCAGGCACTGCCTGAACTCTGGCGGGTCGTCGGACTCGAGCGCCACGCGCGCGTGCGTCTCGTACGCGTCCACCGCCAGCTCGTCGGCAACGCCCTGCAGCGCACAGGCGACCATGAGAACGCTGTGAGAGGCCTGTGCAACACGCTTGCCACCTGTCAAGCGCACGCGATGCACAGCGGCCCCATGCCACAGCAGGGAAGCACAGCAGGCCTCGCAGCGCCCCTCATGCAAGACTGCGCATGCAGCAGCCGGATGTGGCATGGTGTGCTCAGACCTGATCGCGGTGCACCTCCCCGTCTACCAGAAACGGAAGAACCGGACTCCCTGACGAGTGATACGGTGCTGCCAAGTCCCGCCACATCACACCAGCACCGCGGCCCACCTGCACAGTCAGGTCCTGGCGCACCGACTTCAGCTGGCTGCAGGCGTACGCGTAGCTGCAGCCCTCCCGCCACCGCCGCTTGATGAGCGCCAGCGACTGCGCCAGCACCTCGGGCGGCCGCACATGCTCCGCCCTGGGCACCGCCGTCAGCCGCAGGTACTCCTTCTCAAGAGCCCTGCTGCTGCCAAAGCCGCCCCCCAGCGCCAGCCAGCCGCCAACAGAGCCGATGCTGTCGTCCTGCTGCTCACAGCCGCTGCTGCTGCTGCCGGGCCGCTTCATGACTGCTAGGTCTGCTGCAAAGCGCTGCCGACGCTCCGCACGACGAGCCTGCGTTGCACGACATGCGCACGACGCGACCGAGCATGGCCTTGCAGGATTGCAGAGCAGGCGCTGCATGCAGCGTGGCAGGCAGCGCCTAGCCAGTCGCTTCGTGTACTGCCTGTGATGCTTGCAGGGCGACCGAAACGGCCACCACTGAAGCTGCTGTTGGGCATGGTTGCAGACGCAATCCAAAAAAACACGCAGCGCAGCAACTGCTCTGACCCTGCTCAGCAGTTACACAGGCATGCTGGCTGCACGCGAGGCGAGCTGCGCACCTGCTCTGCTGGTGTGTTGGCCATCACGGATGTGATGCCTGCAAGTGGCGGCAGCGTGTGCTGCGTGAGCGCCCCCAGCACAGCACCGGCTGCAGCTGCAGCTGCTGCTGCTGCGCTGCTGGCGCCAGCAGGCGGGGCTGCGGGTGCGGCGTGTGACAGCAGCTTGTCCAGCTTCTGCTGCAGCACGGCCCTCCTTGCAGGATCCTTTTGTGCTGCAAGTTTTTTCATCAGCTTGACTGCCTTCTCCTTCGCCTCTATCTGCAGGGCAAGCAGCTGCTTTGCCGCCTTGCTGGCTGCCTGGTGGCTGCCTGCTGCTGTTGTGGCATGGTGTGCGCTGGCAACACCCTCAGCTGCTGCAGTGGTCTGCAGTTCCCACGAAACAAACAAACACCAACTTAATATGAATGTAAGAGATGGATGCAAAGTGTTTCACGCTGGCGGAAAACCTCTGCAGTGCAGCTGCTGCGCAAAGCAGCAGTACCCTACCTATTGGCAGCTGGAGCAGAAGATGGGCCCTCAATGCAGGCAGTTTGGCTGCAAGCCATGGTTGACGGCAAACACAAGGACCGGGTGTATGGTATGGCTGCTCCTTGTGGGTGTTTCCATCCGCTCAGCAACACATGCGTGCAGAGGCGGGCAAGGGCAGCAGCGCACCTTACTGATCTTGCTGCTGTGTCCTTCCCTAGGCAGGCTGTCTGCAGCCTCTGGTTTGCGTTTTGCAACTTTGACCTTCATTCTGCTACAATCGAGTGTTCACAAAAGAATCAATGATAGCCACTGATGAACTGCTGGTAGCCTTGAAGCCTGCACATGGGCCACAAGGCAGCAGCAGGAGTACAATACAAGGTGAATGCCATGCCCAGACATGCATACGGTGACTGCGGCGGTGGCGAGACATACACTACATGCACCAGCATTCAACATGCATACAACGACAGCCAATTGACCCCACTGCCAGCTCCAGGCAGACGGACGTACTGCTGAGGTGCTGCTGCTCAACAATGGAACCCGGAAACGACTCCACAACCGTATGCCTGCTCTTAACTACAAGTTCACCTCTAGAATTGGCTGAATGGCGGCCTGAGCAGCACGTTGGGGGCCAGCAGGCCGTGTCCGATGTCTGCGAAGTTGCAGGGCTTGCTGTCGTCCTCCAGCACGCCTGCAGCGATGTGGGTATGCCTGCGCCTTGCAGTCAAGCTGCTCCTGACTGCGTATGGCTGCTTCTTGGGAGATGCAAGCTTTCGATGTGCTACTGTCTGAGCTGTTTGGGTCGGGGCCGCTGAGGCACCAGCCTTGCTTTGGACCTGCTGAAGCTTCGGTGTAATCTCTCCCGGACTCCTGTTGAGCAAATCCTCGTCGCCGAGCAGGTGGTTCACAGCTTGAAGTGCTTGAGTGGCCATCGCATTAGCTTCTCAACTGCCCTATTGAAAATACAGGTGCGTAATTTGCCGACAAAGGGGCTCGGGCAGCTTCAGCACCCTAGTAGGGGTCGCTCTGTGTCAGTTTCCCTGGGTGGTGCACACGTAATGGTCATCAAGGTACAGAGCAATGGTTCAGCATATGTGCAAGCAACGCTAGTTCTGATATTGTAAAGCTCGATTTCAGGCACCCGAGGTAGACACTCAAACCGGTGCAAACTTTTTTGGCAGTTCACGAAGCAGATGGCGTGCTTGGACCATATATCTAAAACCCAAATATTGCTATCAACATTGCGGGGCGCCTCGAGGGCTGCGTCGGGTCTGAAGGCGCTGCTGCTGAGCAGGACACCAGCTGGTGTACTGCCTACAGGCAGTACAGCACAGCTTGGTTGCTGTTGCCACCCAAAGTTGTCCTGTACAGGATGCAGGGGGTCATACCAAGGCACATAGTTTCTGTTGCTGGTTTGCAAAAATGCGACGCCCCTACCAGCGCTGCAGGAACAAGCAATCAGCTGGCAGCTGCCAGCTGTGATGCGCACTCCACGCAGCCAATCACAGCTGTTTGAATGATTAATCACAAAAGCGAACATCACCCATGGAGGCACCACAAGAATCCAAAGTCTGCAGACACTATCGAAATGTGACCACAACGAACAACACCAGCATGTGTATTGCCGGTGTTTGACCATCAACACCGGCGATCATGCGTCGTGGTTCAACCAAGTTGGGCCATGTCTTGGAAATATGCAGCCACACACATCCTTTGCTTCGCTGCTACCTTCAAGTGCTGCTGCTTACTACATAGCTTGCATGCATGCAGTGCTTCAGATGATGAACAACGATCCCACGCCGCCAAACAACTGTGAACGCATTGCTGCGGCTGGCAAGGGGCCCAGTGGGCTGCAACAATGGGCTGCAACTTGATGAACATGAGTGCTTGCCATGGACATCGCAGCACTACTTCAACGCACAATACACAGATGGTAGCAGTTGTAACTAGAGGAAAGTGGGGGTCACGATGTAGCATGTCAGTGCAGCATTTGCTGCTTTGTGCTGTGTCGTACATGGCTGTGGGCAAGCCTGATCATCATGATGAAGCTGTCCAGCAGCCAGGCAGTGAGCATGTTTGGTGTCAGGCGCCTGACCATGGTGGTGCACTCCAACAGCCCATGGACAGCCACCCAGCTGCTACACAACTGGCTTGGTACCAACAATGGCATATGCCCACCAGCAGGCTGCTGCTGCTGCTATTCTGCCTGGCTGCCTGTTGCTGCTACTGCTGCCGTTGGGTGAAACGCGCCTGCTGCGCTGGTGCTGGCGCCTGCACTATAAACTGCCACACCCATCAGGTGCTGCCGCTGCAGGCACTGGTGCAGTTGCTGCTGGGCGATCAGCCGCTGCAGCACTGCTGCTTGTGTAATACCAGGCACCGTTGCATGAGCCAGCATGCCCAGCGGCCCCAGCTGCATGACTGGCAGCAGCATGGAATGCCCTGCACCAGCGCCTGCTTGCAGGTACAGCGACACACCAGGAGGGGCCAGTTGGTGCACTGCTGACTTACTCCCTGCTGCCGGTGCATCTGCTGCCGGGCATGCGGTTGCCGGCTGGGTAGCAGCTGCAGCGACCTGGCGCACCCCTGCTGCTGGTGCTGGCAGTGCTGAGCGCATGTTTGCAGCGCTTGCAGCTGCAGGGGCCGCTGCTGCTGCCTGCGGTGCCGCTGTAGGTGCCACATCATCCCCGCCGTCGGCTCCCAGTGCAGCCAACAGCCGGGCCCTGCTCGCTGCCACAGCTGCTGAAGTCAAGCTCACCACCGGGCCTGCACTCATCTGATGTGCACATTTGCTGGACGCTGGAGCTGCAGTGCTGCAGTCACGCGCCTCTTGGGCCGCAAGCAAGCTGGCTAGGTGAGGGGCGCTGTTGTTGCCGACTACGTCCGTATTGCTGCTTTTGATGGCGGCACCCACAAGCTGTTGATGCACTGGCTGCGGCAAGCTGCTGCAGCTGCCCTGCTGCTGAGCAGGCTGTGGAGGGCCGGCTACTGGCTTGTTGACTGTTTCAGGCAGTGGCCGCGCACTCGCTGCTGCTGCTGGTGCTGCTGAGGCCTGCGCCATGCGCTGCCGTGGCGGCGGCATGCTTGTACTGCCGTTTTGACCAGGGACCGGAGCAGGGGCTGGAGCGTCGGCATCCAGTTCTGCTGCTTGTCTGGCAGGGCTAGCCTTGGCCTGCTGCGAGCCAGCATGCAATCTGGCAAGATGCAGGCCACATGCTGCAGGCACGACAGCCGCCTCCGCACCGCTGCAGCTGCTGCTGATCTGTTCAGGTACAAGCTCCATAGCAGGAGGCTTGGGGCCACTTGCTGGTTGAGGATGTCGCTGCTGCTGCTGCTGCTGCGGCTTGATTGCAGCGCATGCTGCTAGCCCAACCACCACTTCTGGCGCTGGTGGCTGCGGTTGCTGCCGCTCCTGTAGCTGCCGCTGCAGCTGCTGCACTCGCTGCAGGTGCCCCGGCCCCGGCTGCTGCTGTGTCTGCCCTTGCTGCAGATGCTGCTGCACCATCTTCTGCACCCGCCTGCCGTGCTCCTGCTCTCCTTGCAGCATCTTGCGCTGCTGCGGCTGTTGCTGCAGCCTGCTGCTGTCATTTGGATGTGCGCCGTTCCGCGGTTTCTTCACAGGTGCTGGGTTTGCTTCTGCATCTGCAGCAGCCACTGCTTCCCCTGCTGCTGCTGCGCTGCCACTGCCAATCTTCATTCCATCACCTTGTGGAGCAGTGTGCTCAGCTGCAGCTGCCCTGCTGGACTCTGCAAGTGCACCGGCACCAGGCCTGCTGTCTGCAACATCTGAAGTGTCATGTGAAGTAGCATATCTGGCTATCCCCTCTTTTGTGGTGACATGCACTGCAGTTGCACCCTCGCCTCCCGCTGTGCCTCCTGCTGTGCTTGCAGCCGCAGCGGCTGCTGCTGATGGTGACGGGGCTGCTGCCTGCGGCTGTGAGCTGCTGCTTCCCTGCTTTTTTTGCCTGTGGGTGAGCCAGGCAGACGCCCTCAAGGCCCTTTGGAGCTGCTGGCTCTGCCGAGCCAGCAGCTGTCCCTCTGCGCTGCCGCTTCTGCCGCTGCTGCTCAAAGGCCTGCCCTAGCTCATGCTGCGTTGCCTGCTGCTGCTGGCTTGGTGAAACAGGGTCAGCTGCACAACGCTGCACAGAGCTGTTACTGCGGCCCTTACGCTTGCTGCCTGTTACCAGCTTGGTTGATGTCGGCGCCTTGTCACCTGCAGCGACGCTGCCACCATCACACCCTGCTGCTGCTGCTGCTGCTGCTCCTGCTGCTGCTCCTGCTGCAGCGTCTTCACTTTCACCTGAGGGCAGTGCGTACAACTTACGTCCAACCAGCCTGCCACCCTTCAGCAGCATCAGGCCGCCAAGCTTGCCCTGGCATGGGTACCAGGGTGCTGCAGCAGCAGCCAGCACCTGACAGGGGCTGGTGGGCACTGCACCCTGCCTTGCTGCGGCTGCGCCTGCATCAGGGTGTGCTGGTGCAGCTGCAGCTGTCATACCGTCCTGCAAGCTGTCACAGCTGGGCCGCTCTAACACCTTCCGCACCTTCTGCAGCAGCAGCGCAGCACTGACCGGAGCAGCGGCAGCTGCGTGTGCAGCAGACTGCGCGGCCTGCGCAGCACTGCTGGGTGCAGTGTGGACCTCACCTGCAGCATCTTGCTGCTCGTACTGGCTGCTGAGCCCTGGCGTTGATTGCCAGAACCCAAGGGCATTGAACCCTGGGGCATATGCAACACCAGGCATGCCCCAACCTGCGCTGCAAACTGCTGCAGCAGCACCAGCAGCGCCAGTAGCAGCACCTCTCCAGCACAGTACGTCAGGGCCTCTTTTGCGCCGAGGCGCTGCTACCGCTGCTCCGCCTGCAGCTGTTTCAGGCAGCGAGTTTTGATGTGCATGTTCCTGGTCACCTGGCTTCCGCTGCTGCTGCTGCTGCAACAGCGGCCGAGTCGTGCGCCTGACCCTGCCTTGTCGCGCCTTCTGTGCTGCTGTCGCTGACCTGGTGCTGCCTGTTGTTGATGACGTCGTTGGTGAGACTGGCTTGCCGCAGCAGAGCATAACAAGCGCTGCTGCTGCGTCATCCTCGTCTGAGCTGCAGTCACAGCCCGCAGCGGCGCCGGGCCCTGCCGCAACAGCAGCGTCCGTGCACATCGCATCAAAGACCACCGAACCAGCGCAAAACTGCTGGTGACCCTGCTGCTGCTGCCATGGCTTCTGTTGAAGCACCATGCACTGCTCATCAGCGTGCACAAACACCCCCTGCTGCTGCTGCTGCAGAGGTGGCATTGGCTGCTGCAGCGCGCTGATCAAGTGACCTGCAAGCTCTTGTGTGTAGTACACAAAATGCTGTTCCTGCGGCTGGCTGCTTCCGTTGCCAAACCAGTCTCCTTCAGCAACTGTTGCAGTTGCATCAGCTGCTGCTGCAGCAGCCCCTTCCCAGCCTGCAGCTGCTGCCATCACTGTTGGTGGCTCTGCTGTAACTGTCGCTGCAGTCTGCTGGTGCTCCTTCTGCGGGTGCTGGTCACCGGCATTGGAACGACCTGCATCAACTGGTACTGTGGTCTCAGCGTCACTCCCAGGCACAGTGTCACAAGCAGCGGGGCTGGGCTCTGCCAGTGCTGCACCCAGGGTGTCATGCGCCAGCACTGGCTGCAGGACTGCTGGCAGCACCTCCTGGTCCCACTGTTGCTGCTGCCACTGCTGCTGGTGTTGCTGCGGTGTTTGCTGTCGCTGCGATTGCTGCTGTTGGTTGTCATGGACCTGTGCTGGTGCCGGCATTGCACACAGCATCTTCACCAGTTGTGCCTGCTGCGACTGCAGCAGGTTCTCCTGCTGCGTTTTCTGCAAAGCAGGCTGTACCTGTAACCCTGACATGCCTGTTACGCTGCTAATGACAGCCCCTGGGACCCCTGCGAGCTGCATCTGCAGCTGTGGCTGCTGGGACAGCTCAGACCAGGGCGCCAGCAGCTGCAGCGGGAGATCACCAAGGCCTGCAGGCCATGACGCCGGGTCAACTGGCAGTGGCTGCATTAGTTGCTGCACTTCTGCTTTTGTTAAAATCCTCCGTTGCTTGTCTTGATGTGACAACTACTGTAGGGTCCCAAAAGGCGCCATCAGGACCTGCCCAGCAGCAGCGTGATAGAGAGGGGCAGCATGGCACTCAGGATGCTCAGCAGCGGATGCAGCCAAGTGGCATTATGCCTTCTAGCAGCACATTCTGGTATGGAAGAGCAGCTTTGAGCAAATGCAATTTGGTAACCTGCCATACAGTGCATTAAACTGACACAGCTTGTTGCTGCATGCTGCCTTGGTTGGTATGCAAACAACAATCGGAAGCAGTTGCTCGGTGCTTATGTCACGGTCACAAACACTTGTTTTCGGTAGCGGTTAGCGTTTGCTTGGGTCTGGTGAAAACTTGTACACGGAGTCAGTCGCACACACGAGTAGCCCATTGGGAACGACAATCTTAGCGGTCACTTAGATACAATGCAAAGAAGGTGCTCCTTGTTATACGCTGAGAAGTCTGCCGCTTACCGTTTGGCTCGTCTGCAGGAAGGCTGCTATGCCTTCATCTACTGCTTGTTTTCGAGTGGCTGCAACTTGGACCCAGGAAGCCTGCACCAACATTGTTTTGTGTTGCCCGGAGCTGCACAACAATGAAGCTACTCTGTGGCCGGAGCACTTGGCTGCTGCTGTGAAGTTTGCTCCACCGTGTCTGTTGAACCAGGCACATGCGATACAGCCAAGGCTGAATGCGGTCGCGTCAGGCGCAGTGGACAACACTCAGTTCAGCCCAGGCAGGTAATTTTGAATTCTTGCCCTGACTAACATGACATGTTAGCACGCATTGCCGACCGCTGGTGACATTATCTGTGCTTCGTCTGTCTGTTGCTGACAGCAATCACGGCGTTTGTCCCCTAGGGATGTTGCTGAGAAGACGATGCATCGGCTTCATGTGCTGATCGTGGTAGCCAGTTTCATTATCGCTCTTCGTGGATTGCAAGTGCTTCAACTATTTGGTGTTATACCCAAGTCTTCTCAGCGTCGCGAATCACAACCTTGCCTTGCCAGTGGTCCTTATCCACCCTATGCAGCAAGTGTTGCTGGCAGCACAAGCAACAGCAGTAGCAGGAGTCATGTGCTGCCACTTGTGCATTGGCTGACATCGCACGGTGCAGACATCCAGCATGTTGCTATAGGCAACTTCAGTGGGTTGAGAGGACTGCAGGTGACCGCCAAAAGGACATCTAATTATCTGCTCATGATTACATGAAGGCTGCCTCACAAATGTTTAGCGCTTGTGCACTCTGGACGCTTTGCCGGTTCAACCAAGCTGTGATGGGGAACAACAACGATCTTCTTGATGTTCTGTCCTGCAGGCAATACGTGCCTTCAATCGCCATGATGTCATTCTTGCAGTGCCCACCAACCTGACAGTCAGCTTCAGCACCTTCTCAGCAGCGTGAGCATGGGACTTTGTGTCAGGTTCATAGCAGTCTGTCCCCTGTTGCAGCGCGCAAGTGTGTCCCTGCTGCAGTTAGCTCACAACGTGAAAGCTATCGCAGGGGCAGCTGCTAGCACAGCGGGATCCGTGGTGTGCTTTGACATCTGCTGTCGTAACTGCTGGACGATGGCAAGCACTGCACCACAAGCCAACGGTCAAACATCTGCACTGAGGATGTACCATTCAACCAACTGCACCCGCTCGCACTGCAGGCTGCAGCAGCGCACCACCCCCGCCTGCAACAGCTGCTGGCATTGCCAGATGGTGACACATACTTGGAGGTAGTGGCACTGCTGCATGAGGCACTACTGCATGGCTACAACCAGGCACAGCTGGCAGCAAACCTGCCCAGCACACCAGCAGCAGCAGCAGGGGCAGTGGGGGACCAGGGGAGCTGGCAAAGCATGCTTCTGCTGCTGGTGACAGCTCTGGTGAAGTTGGTGGTGGTGGCAACAGCACCAGCAGCAGTGCTGCTGTCGCAGGCCATCCAGGCTGGGACAGCTACCTGGCAACGCTGCCGGACAATGTGCCACTGCCAGTGCTTGCAGGAGCCAGGTGAGGCGACGCTCCCTGTTCAGCACAACACAAGTCCAAGGCATCGGCACAGTGCCTGATTGCGTCGCTGCAAGTTAAAAAAGATTGGCCTGCTGATAGCGCAGCTCCACTCAACTGTGCGGTGTGTCAGCATGGTGCATGTGTGTATGCTTGACCACTGGCTGGCGCTGCTGTCTTGCTGGGCAGTTACACTGCCTAGTTTCATGCCTCATATCATGTTTAACTTGTTGTTCTGTCGGGTTCTGGCTGCAGCAGCAGCTCCCCATGCACGCAGCTCATCACTGCACTGCCACACTTGCATCGCCTCACCTCTAAGCGTCACAACGGCCTGAAAGAAGCCTGGCCTAGGGTTCAAGCCCTGCTCAAAGCCCTGCCTAAACCCTCAGCCCAAGCCCTGGCACGCCTGAACCGCTGTGAGGCCTGGCGGGCCTTCTTGTGGGCCTACAGCACAGCCCAGACGCGCAGCGTTACATTGGAAGTCGAGGAGTTGCGCAAGGATATGCGGACAGCGTTACAACAGCAGGGCGTGGAAGATGTAGGGGTGCTGGTACCCCTGCTGGACATGGCCAACCACGGCAGCGGGGACCAGGTGGGGTGGCCATCACCAGCGTCGGCCAGCCTGCGACAGCATGCGGGGTGCTATGTGAACATGACCTCAATGTGGTGGCATGGAGTCGCTGCATTTGCATGAGTGCGAGCGTGCATGCAGTGCCGTGCACAAGGCTCCAGCTGCAGCACGTGTCGGCGGCTTCACAACACGCTGCGCTGCTGCCGCTGCGACTGCGCCCGCAGGTCAACGCGCGGGTGCTGGGCGACGGCACCGCCTTCCGACTGGTGGCGACGCAGCAGATAGAGCAGGGGCAGCAGGTGAGGCTGGCGGCAAACTGAGCGGTGCGCTGAGGAACAGAACATGACATCAAACAAAACGCAGCAGGTAGAACGAGGGCGGCAGGTGCGACCAAATGAATAGCAAGGGAAAACAATGATGATATGTCAGTGATCTGCTGTCAGCCATCAACAGGTGCGCAACAGGGCCAGCAGGCCAGGCCGCCGACCAAACCGGAACATGCTCTGGGCGATGAACAGCAGTGCAGCAGGCACAGCCGGCGGCGTTCATGCTGGGCTTCGTGAATGCTGTGGTGCCGCTGCTGCTGCTGCTGCCGTTAGATCTTCATCTCTTACAATCCGTCAGATGATGACAGCCCGCACTGCTCCTGGCGCTGGCTGCTGGAGTACGGCTTCACCATACAGCAGCAGCAGCCTGACTCAACAGCAGCCGCCGTGTCTGCCGCAGCTGCTAGCCCTGCACTGCACCAGCACCAGCAGCAGCAGCAGCAGGAGCAGGGTCAGAAGCAGCATAGATCTGCCGATGTGCGCAGGCAGTGCTACGCCTTCAACTTGACAGCAGAAGAAGTGCTGCGTCCTGCCTGCAGCCCTCGCCTGAGACAGCAGCAGATGCTGGTGCTTCAAAGGCTGGCAGTCGCAGCAGTGGTGGTAAGCGGCAGCAGTGGCAGCAGATGATGGCAGCTGCAGGGTTGGAGGAGAGTAGCTGGTGGCTGGAACTTGACGGTACAGGGCAGCTGCCTGCAGATGTGCTTGGTTGGTTGGGCCAGTTACTGACAGCAGTACGGCAGGGCAGCAAAGAGCAGCAATTCACAGCAGACTATCCAGCAGTAGGAGCAGGTGTTGATGGAGTGTGCGGTTGTGGGTGTAATTCAGGCAGTGAGGGGCGCGAGGACAGCAACAGTGACGGTAGCAGCAGCAGTAGCAAGGTTGGTGATACCTGTGAGGCGGTGTGTGTGCTCAGGCGCATCCTGCAGCAGCAGAAGAAGGAGCTTCAGACAGCAGTGCAGGCAGCAGAGCAGCTGCTACAGCAGCAGCAGGCTCAGAGCTGCCCTTTAGGTGCAACAGCAGCAGCAGCACTACCAGCTGCGCAGCAGGCGGCAGACAGCTGCCTGCAACACCAGCCAGCCTCTGTTAAGGCAAGTGGCAGCAGCGGTGGCAGCAGTGCGACAGCAGCGTGTCCCCTGGAGGAGCTTGTGACTGTTGCTTGGGATGGTGACAGAGCACTAGCTGCTGCTGCTGAAGGCTTACAAAGAGAGACGTAGGGCACAGCCGTAGTGTGGTGTGGCATGTCATGTCACGTCGCGTCACGTCACGTGTGTAACATGACCCTGTTACAGATGGATTGAGTCATCCTCACGGCCTCCTGGGTTCCTTGCTTGACGACAGCCTGCCAAACATGCCACGGGATGTTGTGTTAGCAGGGCCAGCACGTGACCTATTGCAATTCTTGCTTGTGTCCGGTCACTGATTGTTGCTGCTTACTCAGTGGCATTGTAGCTTGCCTGGCTTACTCCTTCGCCCCCCTCCTCAGTTCTTTCTCGCACTCAGTTTAAGTCGTATACTCTTGGATAGTGCATGGACAGGATGGTGCTGCGAGAGGCGGACATCAAGCACACCAGCTGGAGCTCGGACGTGTACGAGCCGTCCGACGTGAGCTACCCTGTCGACCGTTGACAGCAGTGCCAGTGGTGTCATGTGCCAACCATTATGTTTTGGTGAACTGCTGGGCCACGTGTCACTGGGTTGCTGCGCTGCTGGTAGTGCTGCTGCTGCTGCTGCTGCTGCTGCTGCTGCTGATACTGCTGCCTCGTCACCATGAGCCTGCGGGCGGTTGCTGATTTGCAGGACAGCTTCGCTCTGGTCGATGCAGTCAAGGAGCACCTGCAGCAGCTGCACAGCAAGTCTGCACTACACCAGCTACCAAGCATGTGAGCTGTCAGCCGCATCAGCGATGCTCAGCATGCAGGCTGGGACTGAACAGTGACAGCCGTTCCTGTTGGCTTGCTGCTTCCTTTAAACTGTGCATCATTGCCGTGACTGCCACACCGGCACATGGCATGACATGCTCTGCTAGCCGGCAGCATCGAGCATTGGGGTGTGCAGTTGCCAATGGCACCACCTGCATGAGCGGCACCAGTCACCAGCACCCACCCCGCTTGCAGACCCCGCCGCGGCCCACCCTGACATCAGCCTGCTTGTAAATGAGCCCTCGGCATGATCCGGTGCTGTTGATGCTGCAGCTGCGTTGAGGTTGGCTGTGGCAGCGGCTACGTCATATGTTCGGTGGCACTCGCCGTCCAGCAGCTGCAGCAGCAGCAGCAGCAGCAGCACGCGCAGCCGACACAACCAGACTCAGCACAGCAACAAGCAGCAGCAGCAGGGTGTGGCGGCGCTTGTCGCTTCTTCGCCACCGACATCAGCCCAGCAGCACTGCAGGCCACAGCCCAGACGCTGGCAGCCCACAAGGTATGACAGGGCGCACCCGCATGGATTAGTGGCAATGAGTGCATGGATTAGTGGCAATGGGCAATGAGTGCATGAGTTAGTGGCAATCATAGTATTGAAGCTGGATCAGTGCCGATGAGTTTACGCTGCGGCCCCAACACTGTGCAATGCCCAGCCGTGTCACGCATCTGGTCCGCAGCCTGAGGTCTCAGAGAGCTGCGTCTCTGGTTAGTGGCACATGCACCGCTGCATGCGCTAATTTCATCGTACAGCTGAGCCCGATGTGCTGCTGCTGCTGCTGCTGCTGTTTGCCTGCTTGCAGGTGCTTGATGTTGAGCTGGTGCAGACCGACCTGGTTGCAGGCCTGACGCCCACCTAGCTGGAGCTGTGGATCTGCTGGTGGGTTGCGTGCTGCGGGGCTGTCCATGCTTCAGTGAGGGCACAGTGATCTGCAAATAGATACCTCTTCAAGGTCGAAGCAAAATGCTGATGCGCGGCCTAGCTGGCTCCTACAGGCCTGCACTGCTTGATGGCTGTCAGGGCTGACAGATCCTGCAGTAAGTAAGAATAAATGGTGGGCGGCTGTTGTCAATCTGGAGCCATGCCTACGGTGGCAAGGCTTGCATGGCTGAACCACTATCAATGAAGAGCTTGCTGGGCGTTGTTGTGCGTGCAGTGACATGCCGTGCTGGATTGACCGCCTGCCAATCTGGCACGTGCGGCTGACTGCAACATGTCTCCTTGTGCATTAGACCATTTTACACCAAGCCGCTGACAGGAGTTGGCGTGTTGCTTCCCTCGTTTTCAGCTGTTCAACCCCCCCTACGTGCCCACGCCTGATGAGGAGGTGCTGCGGCCAGGCATAGCCAGGGCCTGGGCCGGCGGCATGGCCGGTAGGAGGGTGACGGACCGGCTGCTGGCTCAGGTGGGCGCTGCACATGCTGAAATTCAGCATGAAGTTGCTCCCTGGTGGAAGTTGGCTCAGGTGGGCGCTGCACATGCCGAAGTTCAGCATGAAGTTGCTCCCCGGTAGAAGTTGCTCCTGGCTCAGGTGGGCGCTGCACATGCTGAAGTTCAGCATGAAGTAGCATCTCTGGTAGAAGTTAGCTCATCAGTGCTTGGTTGTGTGGCTGTTCCACAGCTCCTTGTGTGTAGAGGTGGTAGAGGTTTTTGCACCAACCATGGTCAATATGGCGCCACAGTTGATGTGATGGGGTGTTCCATCTTGGCTGTCAAGTGCATCTACGTAGTGCTTTGCTGTCTGCACGTAACCTGCAGTAGAAGCTAAGACTGAGCCGCTTGCTTGACTATGAAGATTGCCTGCAGTGTTCCGCCCATTGCAACCTGTGAATGTTTGTGTTTGTGGTCCTGCATTGCCTGATGCTGATGCTGACACTGATGCTGATGCTGATGCTGCTGCTGCTGCTGCAGCTGCCAGAGCTTATGTCGCCAACTGGCCACGCCTTCATCGTAACAGTACCTGAAAACAAACCGCAAGGTGAGTGGCTGCTGCCTCGTGACATCTTAATTTGCAATGTGCACGTGCGCATGTACATGCTCACAACTACTTACCCTGATGAGAGCTGGAGGTCCCAGCTCCCTTTCACGGCTGTTTTGTTGAATTATCCTTTGCCACGTTGCAGCCCACTTACATGCACTCTTGACTGCTGCTGCACTGCTGCCTTGCAGAGATCATTGGCATCCTAGCAGCATCTGGTTTCACAGGTGTGTTGCAACGGCGGAATGAAGTACTGCTGCATACACTTTCAGCCATGCATACCTGTGCTACCCGATTGTGTCCATCAATGTAGAGTTGAGTTCCCCAGCGTGCAGCCTCTTGCGGTGCAGTTGTGCACTTTTGGCAGCAAGTTCAGCTGCCTAGCCAGTTGCCAGCATATGTTATGATAACTGCTCATGTTTTCAAGTTGCGTGCCATGTGCGTGCAGCGTCCATTGTGCTCACAAGGGCAGCCGATGAGGAGAGCTTGCAGATCCTGCATGTTCACAGGCTGCAGGCAGCGGCAGCAGTAGCAGCAGTAGCAGCAGCAGGCGCAACAGCTGGCGCCTCAGCACCCGTAGGAAGCAGCTCAGCAGCAGGATGAGAGCCCGAGCAACGCCTGCCCTACACAGCATAAACTGCTGTCAGCAACAGCAGCAGCACTACTCGCAGCAGCAGCAGCAGCAGCAGCAGCAGCAGCAGCAGCAGCAGCAGCAGCGCAGCTTGCTGGGCAGCTGCCCCACCAACCAGCCGCTTTCAGCTGGCACGGCGGCTGTGGGCACCCACGTGACAAGTGCTGCGCTGAGCTGCTGCAGCAACCACCGCTGCCTGGGAGCATGCCCAGCGGTGCGGCCAGGAGTACAGCCATGCAGCCAGGTTTGTGCTGTTGCAGCAGCAGCAGCAGCAGCAGCAGTCAGCAATGGCAGCTGCAACAGCTTCATCGCCAGCAGCAGAAGCCGGTTTAGAAGGTGTCCAGTGCTGACCGCAGACAGCTAGTGAACCTGGTCAATCCGGCAATCTGCTGGCAGCCACCGCGCGGTTGTGGCTTGATTGGTTGCTGTCAACTGCCAATTGCAGCTGGGGTTGAATGGTGTGGTGCTGCGAGCTGCCAGCTGCGGCTTGCAAAAGCGCCGTCGGGTGCCACTCCCTTCCTGCAGGAAACTGGCCTGCCCGATCTGGAACTGGGATAATTGGCTACATGGCCCCTAAAATTGGTTGATTTGTGTTCTTGTACAGTAATGTACAAATGTTTCCTTGCATGCACCAGGGCATTGTACAGCATGCCTTGTCTGCTGACCGTGCTCCTGGTTCCCTAATGCAGCGACAATACCTGTCACTGACATCAGATGCTGGAACGGCGTTGGCAGTATGACCCGCACCTGGCGTTCGCGCATTCAACGTACAGGTCTTGCATGGGCTGGCACCCACGGTTTTGTGCATGTCAGATGAGATACCCTGTACACAAATGCCCTTGCCGCCAATTGTCTGTCATTTTTATGTACTGGATGACCCACTCGCCAGTTTAAACACACCACATGGGCAGCGTCTTCCGGTTACTCCGGAAGATAAATATTATCATTTAATATTGTGCTGCGTGCTTTATCGCAGGCACCTGTCTGACTTCTGTTGTCTTCCGTGCAGCGGTACTCGAGCTTCCCACCATTGTGTGAGATGGGTTGCCCCGCCATTAGCTTCAGAATCAAGGCTGTGCTCAAGTTTCATTCACTCAGCTCAGGTGGTGATTGCTGCAAGTGCGACGTATTCTCCTTCAGCACTAACAGTACAGCAGCAGCAAAATGGCGCGAAGCAGCGAATTGCCAAAAACCAGCCGATGCGGCAGCATGCGACGCGAGAAATCAATTCATTCCACCATATTTGTTCTATGCGTTGCCGTGGTGTGCGTAGTAGCAGCCACACATAGAGCAGCCTCCATGCAGCTGTCAAGGAGTGACTCGTTACTGCATTCCACAGCTTCGGCAGTGCAGCACGCACGGAGACTATTTGAACACAAATCGAGTTGTTTTCGTGAATCGGGCGTGCTGTTGCCAACGTTGCAGCGCCCCAGGCACTTTTTGCAGAAGGCAGCAGCAGCAGCAGCAGCAGCATTGACAGCGAACTCAGCACCAACACCAGGATTGCCTGGCACGCTGTAGAGCAGGCAATGCAGACGCTCAACAAAGCTGGCGTGGAGCTGAATGGCGAGCAGCAAATGCAGCTGGACAGGTTGCGTATGCATGCAGAGCTGTATGACCTTGGGCGACTGCAGCAGCGCCATGCAGCATTGCAAGCAGAGCTATCACAGCCGCTGACTGCAACAGACAGCAGCAGCCTAGCAGTGGCAGCAGCTTCAGCAACAACAGCACTAGCAGTCATGTCAGTAGAGGCATCCTGATTGTTGCTGGCTCTTGTGACCAGATGAGCAACGCTCTTGTCAGCATCATCACCCTGCAGCAGGTGCTCAAGTGCACCTTGCCTATCGAGATTGTGTATATGGTTTGAAGGAGTATGATCCTCTGACAGCCAAGATCATCAAGCAGTACAACATGACCAACGGGATGGGCAGAGTCAGCCTGATCGACGGCATGCGTAAGCAGGTGCGCTGCTGGAAGATGGCTGTCACAGCCTGCAGCAGCGCTCATTGGCTCTTGCAGCAGCAGCAGCAGCAGCAGCAGCAGCAGCAGCAGCAGTGGCAGTAGACAACACGACCCATGGCTTCAGAAGCAGTCACACGCATCAGCTCAGCTGCTGCAGCCCCCGCAGTTCTACTGTGGCATGAGCCTTGCATGTCAGCAGTGGGGCATGCAGTGTAACCGATGCATTTCACAAATAAGCTTATCAACAAACTGGTCATGTGTGGTGGTCAACACAGCCCTGCATCCGTGCTTGCTCGTGCAGGTAGATCTGAGCTATCACTACAAGGGCTGGGTGCTGCAGTGCCAGCAACATCACCGGCTTTGCCACCAAGGTGCACGCGCTGGCGTATGTGACAAGCTTCCAGCAGGTACGTGCTGCTGCTGCTGCTGTTGCGCTGAGTTGTCCCTGGCTTATAACTGTTCAGCCTGGCCAAGCTGTTGCCAGAACAAACACATATACAGCACACACACTTTGCAAGCGCTGGCGCCAACATTGCACGTACTCTGTGCACTGCGTCTGTTATGACACCTACAACTGCAAGCATGCCGCACGTGCTGCAAGAGCTTCACGTGAAGGCAGCTGCCGGATTAATTGTTCTTCAGCTTTCTTGATTGGTAACATGTGGTATGCTGCAGGTGTTGCTTTTGGATGCTGACTCGCTGCCGCTGCTCAACCCTGAGCAGCTGTTCCACTCGGAGCCGTTTGTCAGATCAGGCAACCTGTTCTGGCCAGGTGAGCAAGCTGCAGACTTCCCTCAGGAATTCATCCAGCGCAATACCATGAAAGCTATGACTTTCTGATGCACAGCTTTTCCCTTTTCGTGTTGAGGTTCTTTGTCTTGCGGTGAATGGGCAGGGGGTTTCATTCCCTGCTGTGTGCACAGGAGTGGGGATCAATCACACGGCTGGTTTTTTGCATGATTGCAATATCTACTTAGGATCCTTGGCTGGGTCAAACACTTGAGTAAATACAGATGGCTGCTTGGGCCTGCTGAAACTTGTCGACCCTAGGACAGGCTGCTCCAGTGCCAATGAGTGACATGTCCACTTTTAACCCTGCTGACGGTCAGCTGCTGTAGCTCATGTCCTGTATACACAGCAGGCATGGGAAAGTACGGCAGATGCAAAGACCGCGTTGCACTCGACAGGGCTACCTTCGGGTGCACCGCATCAACTCCCATCATGGCTGATGGCTGGCGCAGCTGCGCCATCCTGTGATGGCGCCTGCTGCCGCCAGTGCTCTGCTGCTGCGGCCTGAGGCGTACAGCGTGCTTTGCCCCCGTGCTGCTGCCGTGCCGCCGCCACGTAGACTTTGGGGTCACCTGTGGATGGACGGCGGCTTCTTCACCCAGCTGGGCCAGCCGGTGCCTTGGCAGGAGGATGCGTCCTTCAACAGCGCAGAGAGCGGGCAGGTGAGTCCTCAGAGCTTCAACCACATGCGTGGACACATTGCCCCTCAGAGCTAGGCCCTCCTGAGCACTGCTGTGGCAGCACGGTACGGCAGAGCGTTTGGCGTTGCTGCACATTCTGCTCCCGCCAGCTCTGTTACATGCTGTGTTACATAGCTTTTTGCTGTCTCAAGTGTTGAAGTTAAGTTGATATCTCGAGTTGGACTGAGGCGCTGTGTTGCTGGCTTACAGAGCCACCTCGTGTACCACATGTGTTGGTGTGCTTGGCCTGCTTGGTGTGCAGGTGCTGTTTGACCGCCTGCGCCACTATGATGTGCTGGAGTGGCTCTTCTGGCTCAACAGCCACTCCAGCGTCACCTATCAGCACATGCATGGCGACAAGGACACCTACAGGCTGGCCTTCAGCCTTGCAGGTAACTCTCAGCACAAATCTCTACCATAGCGGCGGCACCGGACAACACTCGCATGCAGCCAAGATCTCATTTGTAAGCAGATCCTCTGTTGGTAGTTGGCATCCACAGCTTCCAGCGATCAGACACTGCGTACTGTAATAGTGATCTGGCGGGTTTGTGACCTGCAGGGAAGCTGGAGCAGCACCAGCAGGTGGCGCTTAAGCCGCGGGATGCTATGGCAGTAATTATGCCGCCAGCGGGCATGCCGTACCTGCAGCACCAGGTGAGCCTTGCGATCAAGCAACTCTGAGCTCGGGGCTGCACCGCACCCACAGGCTCGGCAGCAGAGAGGAGTTGCTGGGCAGTGCAGCAGCGCAGCAACTGGAGCACGATCATGGGCTGTGGCTGTGCTTGTGGCCCTTGCGTTCTTCAGTCAGCTGCGCTGCCCTGCTGGCAGCCGACACGCGACACTCGATTGCAGATGAGCATGATGTGAGCCCTGTTGCTGTTGCTGCTTGCAGGGCATGGTGCAGCACACGCCAGATGAGCGGCCAGCGTTCCTGCACAGAACCGGTGAGTTGGCTGCAGCTGGGTTGGGCAGCTGCTCGGCTCTGGCGCATAACTGCTGAGGCTGCTGCTGGGTTTGCAGCTGCACGGCTCGTTGGGCACAACTGCTGATGCTGCAGCCGAATGCACACATGATCAACTCCTTGCGTGCACCTGGAGCGGTTTCAATGGCACCCGACTCTGGTTATCCAAATGCTCCGCGCTGCCAACAGCTGTGCTCCCTCTGCTGGTGCATGCGCAGACAAAGGGAAGCTGTTTCCGCACTGCAGCGCCAAGGGCGCAACCTCGGACTGCCAGGTGTCCTACTTCACCATCCCCTCACCGAGGGCCAAGCCATGCTGGCAATGAACCAGCCAAACTTCACCTACACCTACAGCCAGGTCGACACGACAACATTCGAGGCATGCCGCGCCAAGCAGCGTGACGCGGGGTTGGTTGTAAGCACGGACGACCTGATGATCCGCGCCGCTGTCCGGAGTTGAACGAGGGCCTGACCTTCAGCCGGTCCCTGTTGTGCCTGTGGATGCGTTCGTTCAAGCTCACAGGGTGCTGCATGCGTCCTATGGTGCCTTTGACAGGGTGAAAGCACTGCTAGCACAGAGGCGGCAGCAGCTGGCCGATAAAGAGCTGCTGCAGCATCAGCAGCAGCGGCAGCAGGGTACAGGTTTGGCTGCTACTGGGTGGTCAGCACAATGAAGGGCCGGCACACAACTGTGATCACACTGGTTCATGAACCAGCAGCACTGTGTAGGCTCTGCCGTCTACTGGCTGCCATGTTGCACATCAGGGTCGGGTGCAAGCCAGGTTTTATAGTGTGCGTATTGATGCATGCACTGCGGCTGCAGGGATGTGTGCTGTGTTGCTCAGCAAGCAGTTCCGTTCAGTCTCTTTGCAACCTTCTGCTTAGCACACTATGCCTGGATTAGAATATCTGTTGTGTGAGTCAGCCCTGACGCTTGCGCAGAGTACGCTTTGTGGGGCTGCAGAGCCTGGACTAGAAACGATAGGCTGGTCCAGCGTAGCCGCATTTACTTTCAACATATCCACTGCATGTAGAAGCATGACTACCATTTGTCATGGCGGTTTTCACTTGTAGACGCCATGTCAACTTTGAGTCCTGACAAAACTCATATAAATCCTGAAGCAACTGCAGCGACGTGCCTTCAGGGCTTGTGAGTCGCGGACTTGTGACAAGTGCAGGTTCCAGTTTCTCTCATCGAAACAGTTGGGACTGCAGTGATGCAAGAGCATGTCAACAAGCAAGTCAGGACACTACAAGGATTGCATGTGAAACGTTGGAGCACATCACTTTGAGTCGGTATGTTGCTCATGTGCATCCCACTCATGTTGACGCTATGGGTTTCAGGAGGCCTAGGCCGTACTTGCGTTCAGTGGCAACAGCACGTGGTATTGAATTGTTGATGCCGGGTTGTCTGTGTGTCACACACATGGCATGAGCGTACAAGTCAATATGGGGGTTGCAGAGCTAATTCCATTTCAGCATGTCCTTGTTGTGGTGCAGAAGTTGAGTCATTGTCACACTTGATGTCAGTGGCGCCGCCATCGTTTACAGTGGGTGGTCCGCGTTGCATGCATGAGCAGCAGCAGCAGTCATTTGCTTTCATGCGGGGGGTTGGGTGGGCTGCCAGTGTACTGCATGCTAGTGCCGTGTCCTCTCACTTGATGTTTGATTGCCCGGCTACCTCTGCTGAGAGTGATAGTGTGTTTGCTGAGATCAGATCTCTGCCTGGTTGCGCTGAGAAGTTGCGCTGCGTTTTGTCCATGTCTGATGAGAAGTTGCGCTGCTACCAGATATTGTGCCCTTTCGCATGGATGTACCGCTAGGCTATACAGTGTTATACCGTTACACCGTTCACTATTCTGCAAGGCTCTAAGGACGGTATAAGGGGGTAAACGGTGTATCCAGGGGCAGTGCTCCGCCCTGCGGAGCTTGTTTGCACAGGCTAAAGGACGGCATAAGGGGTAAACGGTGTATCGGGCAACGGTGTAACGGTATAACACTGTACTGTATGTTGGCTGCTTGTGTGTGCATGCTCTGCCTCCTTACCCCATTTGGTTGTGGAAGACATTTTGGACCCCATGAGCTTGTTTGGCTCCTTTCTGAGTTCTGAGCTTGTTGAGGTTGCCGCTTCTTTCGGTTGATGGTTCTTCTTTTGAGTTTTGTGGACCCCATGAGCCTTGTTTGGCTCCTTCCGTGGCCTACTTTGGTAATTTGGTAATTCTGATTCATCAAACAAGGTGTTGCATTTTGTGTTTGATGATATTAGAGGCAATTCTGGAAGATGTCGGATGGTCACCGTGTATTGCTGAATTTCTCCTGAAGGCTTGGAATGTGCGCAATACTTGCAAACATTCTGGAGCAGTGCTCCCTCCCTCCTTCCGTCCCGGTGGGGCGCGGGGCCGATGGCGTTGATGCTATGGCTTGATTGGGTAATATGATGATGATGAACAGTTGGGACTGCATAGCAGGCCGGCAGGGCTTGCCTAATTGTGACGATGCACCAGCACCTGTCCCAAGGTTAGTGTTAATTGGTAAACACCGGTGCAGCACCGTACACACCCTGCAAATTGATCTACACCCCCTGCACTACAGTAGTAGTTGTACAGCCATTCACGTCAAGCTGCAACACCCTGCAGCACTGAAAGCAGGCATATCAAGGCCAGGCTGCAGGCATGCGGCAACATCGCCCATGCCCCAAGCATAGTAGCGTCACAGTCCGTGCAGCACCTACAAGGCAAATTTATGCAAGGTGCACCGCTACAGAAGTGCCTATGTGTGGCATGCGCACAACATCGCCCACCTCCTGCGGGCACACTTTGTGGACGCACCAGAAAATTGCCCGCAGCAGTTGCGGCAACCCACCAATGCTGAAGACACCCCAACCAGTACTGTGAGATACAGCAATCACGCTGCCGCCGCGACGAACGCGACGCGTGAGCTTCACAGTTGAAGCCAGCACCAGCCACGCAAACAAACGGGTAGATCCTGATTGAAACCATGCTGCCAGCTTGTCACCCCTGCCTGTAAGCAGGGCACGCTCTTCAGCAAGCTGCTCAACACAGAACTCGAGCGCACAAGCGAGCCCCCTTGCTGCCACAGCAGCCCGGGCTGTGGATCACCCAGACTCCACAAGCCCTCTGTGCATGTAGAATCCGAAACAACCAAACACACAACAAAAGCGACAACAAGGACAGGCATGGCCGGCAGCGCCCAACCACCCATAGCTACCAAAAAAGGGTTATGCGCCCCATCCGCCTCGCCACCCTGCCACCCCAGCACGCCAGCCTGCTATGCTCCCACCACCAATCGCCTGCCAAGCTTTGGCCTAAGCCCACTTACTTCTGCCTACCCAAACGCCCGACTACGTGTAGCTTTGCCCGCTCAGCCGCCGCACTGCCTGCGCTGCTCCAAGCATTCAGCATCTGCATGCCGATGCCACAAGGCCTGAAGCCACTGCCACAACCCCCACTGCTACATGCGCCTGCGGCAGCCGCAGCTGTTCATTTCAGGGGCGCCACAGGGAGGGGTGCCAACAGCACGCCAAACCCGCCTGCAGGCTGAGCTGCAGCCAGCAGCCAGCCGCTGCCAGTTGCCAGCCAGCCGCCAGCTCTCAGGTGCTGCCGTGGCAGTCTGCCTGCTCTCAGGTACTGCCCAACAGCCGATGACACGTTGCTGCTTGCAGCTGCAGCGCAGCTGAAGTCAGGTGCTGCCCAGCAGCTGGGTGACACTGCCATGCTTGCAGCTGCAGCCCAGCTGCATGCAGGTGCTGGTGAACAGCTGCGTGACAACGCAATGCCTCCAGCTGCAGCCACGGCAGCAACAGCACACCGCCCCTGCAGCGCTAGGCAACATGGCAGCTGCTGCCGCTTGCTGCAGCCTATCCCAGGTATAAAACAGCTTCAGTCCTGCCCAAACTGCATGCGCGGCACGATGCACATGGCCATGAGCTCCTGGAACAGAAGCTTGCAAGCATACGGCATGAACACCTGCAGCAGCAGCAGCAGCAGCAGCAGGCAGACTTGAAGCGGAAATAAGCAGCAGAACTCACCAGTTTTCTGAGTGCATGCGCTGCTGTGCACACACAGTAAGCATTGCACAGCTACCATTACTGCTCCAACGACAGACCAGCTACTCCGCAGTCTTGGTGTGCATCGCAGCATCTTTGGTGTGCATCGCAGCACGCACCTGCACAATCTGCGAGTCCGTCTTGTAGATCTGGCTGTAGAAGTTCTGCTTCTTGAGGTTGGCCACCGCAATGAGCCCGCTCTTCTCGCAGACGTGCACGCGGTACGCGTCACTCTGGTCAAACAGCCGCTCCTTGAGGAAGGCAGCGCTGCAGCAGGCACGCAGCAGAGAGATGACACCAAAAACGCAGGTGTGTGTTGCGTGCAGCTGGCGAAGAGCAGCATGTACGACTGACAGCCAGCGTCACTACCAGACACGCACTTGAGCCAAAAGCAGCACTGCATGGACGAGCAGCGGCAGCATCGAGCGTGTGGGTGGCTGCTGGCCACCTCCTTCCCGCAGCACTGCAAAGCGCACGAAACTGCAGCAGGCGTCGTTCCGAACATGGCCACTGCACAGTGTGACCCTCCACCACACTGACCAACATCCTGCGCAACAGCGAGCAGCCTCGGTGTTGGCGTGGTTGCACCCCTGGCCCCTCCCGTCCTCACCTGCCGTGGCTGATGATGCAGTCGCGCTCCATCTCGCCAAAGCGCAGGCCGCCGTCCCTCGCGCGCCCCTCCACTGGCTGCCGCGTCAGGATCTGGTGGGGCCCCTGCTGCGGCTGTGGATCTTGAAGTCCACCATGTGCTTCAGGCGCTGGTAGTAGGTGGGGTTCATGTAGACCAGCGCAGCCATCTGGCGGCCCGTGTGGCCGTTGTACATCACCTGGGGGGTGCGGCGCAGCGGGCGTGGCATGGCGCTTGGAGACAGGCGGGTGAACAGTTGTGCTGCGCGTGTTCAGGTGTGCACTTGACGCGAGCGGTTAGCAGGCGGGCAGGGGTGATGCAGTCTGCCCGGCTGACAGACGGCAAGCCTTGCTGCCTGCAGTGGGCACACCCTGAGCAGCAGCCCAGCCGCCACAACACTGCACAACTGCTGCGGCTTGTCGTCCACACTACAATGTCAGGAGCTGACCTGCGTCGTCATGATAAATGAAAAATTACACCAATGTCGACCCATGTCAGCTGCTGCTCACCCCCCAGCCGTCATGGTGAACAAAGGCAAACTTTCCCCTACTCCCGTGCACACAGCAGGGTTTTGACCCCCGCCACATTGCACGATGCCGAGCCGCACCCGCGGCCGCTCACCTCCCAGCCGTAGCGCTGGTAGCCGCGCTTGTGCAGCTCCTCGCTGACGTCGTCCACCTTGACGTCGGTGAAGGGCGTGGCGTCACCCTCGCTGCCCTGGCAGGCAGCAACCTGGCACAGCAGCAGCAGCGGCAGCAGCAGCAGACGGTAAAGATGCAGATGCAGGTGTCGGTGCATGCAGGCCGCACTGCACCACCCCCAAGCACCAACAAGGTGAGCGAAATAGCTTTTGCTTGCACTCCGCACTCCGCGCCGACCAACCGCAGTCCATAGCATGCGCACGCAAATGTACATACGAACCTTGCTCACGACGCCGCTGCCAGCGGTGGCCGCGTGCCAGATGCCGCAACCAGCGCTTCCGCTGCGTGCTGGACCAAGTGCCCAATGCAGGAGCACGCACGGACTGGGATCGCCCCGACCAGTGCCTCCACCGAGTGCCGGACCAAGTGCCGGATGCATGAGCGTTTGTGGACTCACCTTGCTCATCAGCGCCTCCACCAAGTGCCCGATGGTCATGCGGCTGGGGATGGCGTGCGGGTTGACGATGAGGTCGGGCACGATGCCCTCGCACGTGAACGGCATGTCCTCCTGCAGGAGGCACCAAGTTGTGTGCGCAGCACCCCAGCAGCTACAAGCTTTGCGCAGGCTGGATTGAAACGCTCGCTCGCAACAACACGCTCAGCCGTTGGGCGAGCAACGTTGTCACCAGACTAACGATCTTGCATGCCAGCACCACCAACACAGACACACGGCTGAGTGGCACACGTGAACAGCATGTCCTCCTGCAGGGGGGCGTCAAGTTGTGTGCAGCGCCCCAGTCAGCACCACCAACACAGACACACACAGCTGAGTGGCACACGTGAACGGCATGTCCTCTTGCAGGGGGGCGTTAAGTTGTGTGCGGAGTGCTGCGGTCGTTGATACATCACAGCAGCACCAACACAGCAAAGTGGCGCACGCAGCGCATGTGCACAAGGCAGGGACACACAGCAGCTAACACAACGCTGCAGTGCCCTCAGATGCGGCACGTCTGACAGGTGTGGTTGGTCCGTTGTAAAACTGAGAGCCGGTGCCTTGGCTCCAGCTGCCTGGAGTCAAGCTCGCCGCAATCCCCGCCGCAGCGCACCTGCGTGTAGGTGATGCCGACTGTGCCCTTCTGCCCGTGGCGCGAGGCGAACTTGTCACCAACCTGCACAGCAGCATGGTGTGGCGCCACTCAGTGGCGCGCGCCACACACAGGCGGCCCCGTGCCCTCAATGCAAGGAAGTGCATGCATGCGTATGACACATCACAGCAGCGCCAGCTCAGCTACATGGGGTCAATATGTTCAGACTACTGCGCAGATGGGACCACTGTGTGACGCAAACAGCACCACACCGCCCCGTGAGAAGCCTTCCACCGCACCAAGCAAGCACCCTTCAACCCCAATACTTTCAACTGCAGCAGCGCGCTGCACAAGCTTGCGCACACACGGCCGCACTCCACGGCTGCAGCATCAGGACTTGGATCGCAGCCGGTCACCATGGACTGGTGAGGTGGCGACCGCACCTGCGGGATGCACATGCTGCGCACGCGCACTATATACAAACGTCTGCCCAACCCAAACCCTGAACCCTAAGCCCATGAATAAAACCATTGAGCAAGCCATCGAGGGAAAGGGCCTCACCTGCGGGATGCATATGCTGCGCACGCGCACTTTGACAAACGTCTGCCCCTGCTCGCTGGTGGTGAGCAGCACCTGGTCCACCACGCCCGCCTCGCTGTTGCGCAGCGCCAGGCTGGCGTCCCGCTTCACAAAGCGCTGCGCGCCCGTAGGGTCCTCCGGCAGCGCCACCTGCGGAGCAGGCGCAGCCGCAGCCGCAGCAGCGGTGTGTGTGTGTGTGTGTGTGAAGCGAGGCACGGCACGGCACTGATATGCAGCGCATGCGCTGTGCACCAATGAGCGCAGCCCGGCGGCACCACATCAGGGGGCTGTGCAGCGGCGAGCTGTGTGTGTGCTTGGCTGATGCGAGTGCGCCGCCGCGTTGCGCAGCAGCAGCAGCAGCAGCAGCAGCAGCAGGGGCGCCATGCTCCCACGAAAGGACAAGCGCGCTAAGGCCTTTCGCTCAGCAGTGCCACCTGCCGGGCAGCAGCAGCGCCTGGCGCATGGCGCACGCCGCCACCGCACCCGCTCATCGTGCCAGTTGCGCCAGGAGACTGGCAGCGTAGGTGCATGGCTGGAGCCCTCCTTGGTGCATGCAGCGCGAGGCTCGCAGGACTCCTCCCGGCAAGCAGCCACACTCACGGACGTGCATGCCTTGCTGCCCACAACAGCGGGTTCACACTCACGGTCTTGCCCACGAGGATGTCCTCCCCGCTGACGCGGGTGCCCGGGCCGATGAGCCCGTCGTCATCCAGCTTGTCGTAGCAGCCATGCCGCATGCCTGCGCGACGGGCGCCAGCAGCAGGTTGAAATACCCACGCAGGTGCCAGCAGCAGTTTAAAGTGCCCACACAGCTGCCAGCAGCAGTTAAAGATACCAATACAGGCGCCAGCAGCAGTTTGAAATATACACACACTCACGCTCGGAGACAGTACAGGCAGAGGTCAGCCCGACAGCATGAGAGTTCAACAAGCATGCACAACCAACGAGTGTCAGTGTCTGGAGTGCAAGCGACGACGTCAGTTGGGTGTTAGCTGGCCTGACAGGCTGTCCTGCTCAGGCCTGAAGGCCACCGCTGCCGCATCTGCAACTGCAACTCACAGGCGGTATGCAGCTGCAACTCACAGGCACATCCACCTGAAGATTGCTGCCACCTGCACCGCAGCTGCACTCACCCGCTGTGGTCATGCTGTCTGGCCGCTCAATGGTCTCGTTGGTGAGTGTGCCCATCTTCTTCTCTTCCTCCTTGTACGCCCTGCAGCAGCAGCAGCAGCAGCAGCAGCAGCAGCAGCAGCAGCAGCAGCAGCAGCAGCAGCAGCAGGTGTTGAGAGCATCAGGAAGCACCAACTACTACTCCAGAATGTGTGCTGTCATGCATGTGCAGAGGCTGCTCCTCTGCACGTACACACAAAAGGCACGCCTTGAGGCATGGTTGCATGGCAGCAACTCCAGCCGAACTCAAGTGCTGAATACGCTGAAGCCGGCAGTGCTGGAACACTGTTTGGTTGGCAGCAACCTCACTCCCCTGACTGTTGCACTCTCCATCCTTAGCCCTGGCACAGACTGCCCCACGCATCCCGCCCCCCACCTGTAGAAGATGCTCCTGAAGAAGCCCCTGTCTATGCTGCTCTGGTTCATCATCAGGCTGTCCTCCTGGTTGTAGCCCGAGTAGCAGGCGATGGAAACGATGGCGTTGATGCCTGCAGGGACAGAGCACGACGCTGACGGCAGTCAGTGACTGGCCGCCAACCTCCAGGGATGCAGCAGCGAGCCGCTGGCAGCAGGGAGTTTGTAGCAGTCAAGGTGATGCCACGCAGCTGGCGGCTGCTGATGGTCACGCAGCGTCCTGCAGGCCGTTCAGCGCACACTGCAGGAGCCCCACAACCCCACTTTGATCACAGTCACTGTCTCTCTGAGACCTGTCAAGCCCTCGTGCGGCCAGCTGCATCAACCCAAGTTCTTCAACAGCATTTGGTAGATAATGAGTGCCACGTCCCGTCGCTGCCCATCCCTGCCTGAACAGTACTTGTGTTGTTGTGTTGCACAAGCCGTCCGACTGCTGCGCGCCCGCAGCACTCTGCACCCCCACCTGCGGGCAGCTCCCTGAACTTGAGATACTCCATGGAGCGCGTTGTCACCAGCGGCTTCTGGGGGTAGTACAGCACAAAGCCCTGCGAAACCACACCCACGCACGCAGGGTGTTGCACCACACTCTGCGACGCACGCCAAACCCCTGCTGTTGCCAGCAAGTCTGCAGCAGCGTCATCATATGAAGACGTATACGTATCGCAAGCCAGCAGGCATGGTAAGGCACCAGACAGATGCAGCGTGCACCCGTTGTTGTTATCGATTGACCCC
This sequence comes from Scenedesmus sp. NREL 46B-D3, assembly GCA_014080715.1. Lineage (NCBI taxonomy): Eukaryota > Viridiplantae > Chlorophyta > Chlorophyceae > Sphaeropleales > Scenedesmaceae > Scenedesmus > Scenedesmus sp. NREL 46B-D3. Next base: position 81,631 of record JACERP010000224.1, read on the forward strand.
GCCTCCGCGCCCTGCCTTTGTGTGCCAGCCACCCACCTGCGTGTCCATGCGCGTCTGGTAGTTGGTGGCGTACATGCCCATCGCCTGCTTGCCCATGGCCGACTGGTAGGTGTTGCGCGGCGACTGGTTGTGATCTGCAAGGGAGTGACGGCAGCGCGGCGCACGGGTGCGACGGGTCTGACCACACGGCCCCTGGCAACAGGCCCGCCACAAAAGCTCACGAGATGCGCAGCTGCTGCTGACGCGCAACGCTCGTTGCTGACAACTTGGTCCATGCAGCTGCAACACAATGCAATGCAACGGCCAGCGAGTGGCAGCGTCAAATCATGATCCTCCACAATGCACATCAACGGGACACAGACACGAAGGCACATCGCAGCATGCGACATGTAGCTGCCACATAAAGAGGGATTGTTGAGGCTTCAAATTAGTTGGTTGGATTTATAATTTCTTGGCTGTTGTGGGACCCCATGAGCCTTGTCTGGCTCCTTAGTGGGTGGGCTAGTGGCCCTACTTTGGTATTTGGTATCTCGATAATACCTGGGAAGGGGATGATACTGGCGCACACGCCAAGGATCATGGCCGGGTGGATCTCGCAGTGCGTGAACGCCATGCGGTTAGTCTTCTGCTCGCGGCGACAGGAAGGCACAGCAGCAGCAGCAGCAGGCGCCGGCACAGACTGCGTGGGTGGCTGACCAAGCAGCTATGAACAGGCGGCGTCGAGCTGGCAGCGCCCGGTGTGCAGTAAGACGCTGCGCCACCGACTGACAGCCGCCAACAGCTGTTCAGCACATCCTCTGTGTCCATATGCGGCACATAGTACGCTGATGCAGGCCACAACCAGCGGCCATACCTGACCCTGTCTTCTGGTTTACCACCTGTGCATGAGGAGCTCACTGGCCGAGTGCAGCCCATCTGTAGCACCAAGCCCCAGGCATCGCTGCTTTGATGGGGCCTGCAATACAAACCCTGCACAGCACATGATGCCGTGCTGAGGTGCTGCAGCATAAAATGACGGGGCCTGCGATAACCCTGCGCCGCAGCTCTCACCGCGTCACGCTGCAGCGCAGGTCCCTCATGGTCATCGCGATGAGCGTGGTCTCCTCCTCCTCTGTGTCCACATACTCCACAAAGCCGCCGCTGACCAGCTGGCCCCAGCCCCACACCTCGTCGCTCTCCTCGCCAGACACAGCATCCACCACAGGGTGCCTGCAGGGTGGGGGTGGGGTGAGGGGGGTTGAGCAGACAGCGGGGGGCTCATGCAGGCATCAGCGGAGCGACTGTGAGCGAGGGCTTGCGTCTCCTCACCAGACACAGCATCCACCACAGGCTGCCCTGCAGGGTGGGTGAGCAGACACACGCGAGAGCAGCCGGATGCACATGCACGCAACAGCAGAGCAAAGTGGACGAGGGCTTGAGTGTGGCTGAGTTGCAGAAGTGCCACGCCCCAACACCCTTTTGACCGCTGGCAGGGTCCAGCGCAAGGTGCCTGCAACAGGTGCTGACAGGGCGTCCAATGAACGCAGGTGCAGATACGAAATGCAGAGGGGTAAGTGTGCTGATTCCCTGCATGATGGTGTGCGGTAGGCCTCGCTGTCAGGTCGACTGCAGACCTAAGCAAGTGACGGCGCAGCCTTGCAGCCCAGTTGCCTCCCCACCACACGTTTGTTCGGCACACATTGCTCAGTTGCTGAGGGGAGCGGTGCAACCGGCCGCTGCAGCCGCAACACGCATGACATTGCGCCAACTCTGCATGTACAACTTGGGCTCCAGCGGCTGTCGGCCCCATTCACATGGTGAACCCATCTGAAACAGCGTGCCAAACCCCGCCAAAGCAAGAGATATGCTCGTACCTGCTGATGAGCGCCTCCAGGTGCTGGCGCTTGAAGGCCAGCTGGTTGCCCTCCTCCACGATGAACAGCGGCCGGCTGGTGCGGCCGTAGTCGGTGAACAGCCGCAGCTCGCGCAGCGCATAGTCGTGGATGACGCCCACCTCGGTGTTGACGTCAACCTGCCAGCGTGAGCAGGCGGTGCAGCAGCAGCAACGTGTTTTATACGCACAGACACCACTGTCACCACCACACACCAAAATGGCATGATAATATATGATACATCCCCAACTGCATTCAACTCCGCACCGCACCATCAGCATGCAACACAGTGAGTGACACTAACATAACAGTACGAGCACATGGCTTGTACGATTCACCGCAGCAAGCGCAGTGCCTCTGCGTGTCGCACCAGCCTTTGGGGGTGCCCTGGGGTCCTTCCCCTGGCGATATCACACCCAACACCTAAACCCAGAACCCACACCCAACACCTAAACCCAGAACCCACAGAGAAAACCCAAAAACAAACCATCACTTCGTCTTACCTGCTGCTGCAGCCTTGGAAGGATCCTGTGGCACTGCCAACGCCCCGGCAATCTCACACACAACATCCATAACGAACAGACAGATCATCAGCGCGCATCAGCTGCCGCCACAGCCTTGCACGGGTCCTGTGGCGATGCAGACGCCCCGGCAATTTGACACACAACACCCCAACAACAACCATCACCCCCCACCCCGATCAGCTGGAGGATCCTGGGCACGCAGGCCCAGCAATCTCACACACAACACCCAAACGAACAGACAGATCATCACCGCGCCTCACCCGCCGCCGCAGCCTTGGAGGGATCCTGTGGCGCTGCAAAGGCCCCAGCAATCTCACACACAACACCTGAATCCAACAGACAAACCATCACCCCGCCTCAGCTGCCTGGTCCTGTGACGTTGCAAAGGCCCTTTCAATCCCACACCACATATCAAGTTTAGTAAAGGAAACACAAACAGACAGATCATCACCGCGCCTCACCTGCCGCCGCAGCGAGCGCAGCGTGCGCACCAGCTCGATGGGGTTCCTGTGGATGCCCACCCACACGCCGTTGACGAAGACCTTGGTGCTGCTGGGGATGATGCTGCAGGCGATCTCCTCCAGCGGCTCCGTGGTCCACTCGTCCAGGAACTCCCTCACGGGCTCGCCAGGGCTGCCGATCTGCGCGGCGGCGCCGCAGGCAGCAGGTCGCTGACTTCGCAGGTAGCAACGTGGAGCTTCGCAGGTACATGGTGTGGAGCTTCGCAGGTGCATGCGTGGAACTTTGCAGGTGCATGGTGTGGAATCTCGCAGGTGCACAGCGTGGAACTTCGCAGGTACACGGTGTGGAACTTCACAGGTACATGGTGTGGTGGACAGGCGGCCGCCGCAAAAGCACAACCAGGCGACCTGAAGGCGCTCAGTGGCGAACGCCGCCCGAGGTGCCTGCAGGGCCCCCCCACGCACCGCCACCCGGGCTGCCACCTCTGCGTTGGTGTCATGCGATGCGTCACCGGAATGCAACCCAGTGAGGCTGTCGCCACAGTCTCGACGCAACTCCAACACAAACAAGAGCGATGGTGAGGCGTGTGCAGCAGCGCACGCCGCCCACCGTGATGTATGTCATCAGCGCCAGGTTCTTCACCAGGCCCACCGCCTGGCCCTCGGGCGTCTCCGCAGGGCACATCATGCCCCACAGGCTGTTGTGCAGCTGGCGCGGCTTTGCCAGCTTCCCCTCGCGCCCTGCGCGGCACGGCAACAAGCAAGCCTGAGCACCTTGCAAGGGCCCCCACCGCTCAACCCCCCTCCAAAATGTTCAGGGCTGATCACGTTGTTGCGGCCAAGCAGTGCGCTGACACTGCCGCTTTGGAGCTGCACCACGTCACAGCGCGCGCCAGACGGCTTGCAGCAAGGCGACCAACGGTCAGGGCAGCCAGTGGTCCGGCTACGACGCCCCCCCACTGTGACGCGTTATAGTTGAGCAGGATGTGCCGGCTGCTAACTCCAGGCGGTGTGGCTGCCAGAGCTGCTGGCAGTGGCTGCTGTGGCTGCTGGGCTGTGGCATGGCTCACCAATGGGGCTGTTGATGCGCCGCAGGTGACTCAGCGTGGACGCAAACGCCAGCCTGTTCAGCACCTGCACACGACCGAGTCGACCGCAGAGGCAAATGCATGGCATCAAGTTGTCATGTTCCGTGACGACGATGTCGTCAGGCAACACTGTGCCCAGTCGCCTGCAACGCCAGCGCAGACGGTGCTTCACCGCACCGCCTGCACGCTTCCTGCACGCCGGCGCGCACAAGCAAGTAGCGTGTGCCATGCAGCGGCAGCTTCCGGCATACACCCCGGCACACGCCCAGCCACCGCACTGCTGTACACGACGCCTGCGCCGCATCAGCATCACCCCGCCCGCACCTGGCTCACTCCCGCGCGCACGCCCTGCGTGCCCTGCTGTCCCCAGTTGCCCGTCGCCAGCGAGTACTTGAGGCCCTTGCTGATGGTTGAGGTCTTGATAGCCGTAGGTAACACGATCTCCTTGCCGGTGTCAAGGCAGCGCTGCACGTACATCTTCACGTCCTTTGTCAGCTTGCTGCGAGCGCAAACGATACAAACACAGCAGCAGCAGCAACAGCAGCAGCAACAGGAAAGTGAGCAACTTCAAGTGCTCCTGGCCAAGTCAAGTACGGGCCACTTCTGCATGTTCTTGATACCTGTCGACCACCTGGCTGCTGTGCCCAGTCAGCAGCCGTAGAAGGCAGGTGGCGTGTAGACCAATCACACGAGCACCAACAAACACACTCGTAACAACTACACTGCAGACGGCATTGCAGACCCCGATGTGCTGAAGCACCAAGCAGCAGCTGCCCTGCCAGCTGCCACCTCACCGGAAGAGCATCCTGAACAGCCCTGCCAGCAGCGGCCCGCCCAGGTCCAGGCGCTTGTTGCTGTAGTGGTCGCGGTCGTCCTCGTGGCGCCGCCCCAGAGACACCAGCATCAGCCTGAGGACAACCAGAGAGAGAGAGAGAGTGTGTGTGTGTGTGTGTGTGTGTGTGTGTGTGTGTGTGTGTGTGTGTGGTGTGTGTGCGTGCGCGTGCGCGTGCGCGTGCGTGGCGTGTGTGCGTGTGCGTGTGCGTGGTGTGTGTGTGTGTGTGTGTGTGTGTGTGTGTGTGTGCAGTGCATGTGCCGGTGGCCGCATGGCGCCCACAGACTCCATGGCTGTGTGTGTGGCACGTGCAAACACATGCGGCATCAACCAGTGTGCAATATCCAAGCCAGCCATGGGTGAACGCATCAGCAGTCCCTGCAGTACCTGCACACCCACCCACCCCACCCCACCCACCGACCCACCCAAACCTGCACACATCCGACAACACGGCGCTCTTGACAGCAATGTGTCCTGGTGTTGTGCACCTCGCAACAAGGGGTCTGGCGCAATGGTGCAGATGCAGCCGCTTAGTCATGCTCGGAGCACTCTCGCAACCCAACACAAAACAGGCTCCAACCTGTGCACCATGTAGCCCAGGAAAAAGGCCTTCTTGTTCTCACAGTACTGCTCAATGCCAATGTGCGGCAGCAGCTCCTTCTGCAGCAGCTCGCGCGCATACTCAATGCGCTTGGCACGAGACACGCCCACCTGTACGCGGTACATTGTTGGCAAGGAGAAACAGGTGTTGCACAGCAGGCAGAGGTGCGTGCACACTGGCATTTCATGGGGTAAGTGACCCGATGAAGAAGCATTCAACGGACGGGTGCATTTACAGAGCAGGCAGAGGTGCGTGCACATCACAAAATGCAATTCTTGGGGTGTGCTGTGATCCAAGTTGAGAAACAATCAACAGACAGGTGCAGATAACAGATTGCAGTTGCTGGGGCGACCAGCCATCAGCATAAAATAGAAACACAGCAGGCATGCACCACTCATCAGCAACCATCAGCACTCGAAGCAAACTCCTGCGGTCCACATGCGCCCAGCCTGAACAGCGCGCTGGCTGATGCATTTCAGGGCGAGCTGCTGGCTGCTGCTCCGCCAACGTTGCAGGACTGCTCACCATGATGACCACCAACCACACACCACCACACAACCGACTCACGGGCATTTGCGGCACGACATACACACGGGCTGTTCCCCGCACCTGGCTGGCGCGCTTGCCGATGTAGTCCAGCGCCAGCTGCTGGCTGTTGATGGGCTGCGCCTCCTCGATGCTGGCCCGCAGCGCCTCCATCATCTCGTGGTCGTTGAAGTCGTACACGATGTGCTCCAGGATGTCGCGGTCAGACTGAGCAGCAGCAGCAGCAGCAGCAGCAGCAGCAGCAGCACGAAGGCAGGCGCAGCTGCCTCAGTAGTGGCTGTTGCCGAGGTACAGCTCACGGCTGGCAGCAGAAGCTGGCGCAAGCACTTTGGAGCACATGCACCAATATTGATGCCACACCAGGCTGCCACAAGGCTGGCAGACCAGCGCTGAGCTGTACAGCAACACAGGCAGTGTCCGCCCGCCCACCACACCACCGTCCCTACAGCCCGGCGCATGATCAGCACTCGCCCATCCACCTGCGGCCACTCTTGCAACTCACACACCCGTGACAACCACCACAACCACGGCCAAGGACACGGGACGCATGACCAACTCACCACAGTGCCCAGCGCCCTGAACAGCACCAGCACAGGCACGTCTGCCTTGACATATGGAATCGACGCCCTGATGACGCTGCCGGTGACTGTGCGCCCCTTGCCCGCGCTGCCCTTGCCACCCCTTGCTGCCAGCTGCTTGACTGCCATGGCGCTGCTGTTGCGGGTGCTGCCCTCGACCATGGACCTGCATGTGCATCACGCGTGCGCCAGTGGGACATGGAAGGTGCCTGAGCATGCAAGCATGAGGTGAGACAAGAGGTACAGGTAGCCCTGCTGCGGTTTGCATGCGCTGCCCTCAGCCACACAACACACCAGGACCGTGCCACATACAACCAGATGCTGTGCTGACTCGCCGTGCACATGCATTGCCGCTGAGCATGACACTGAGCAACTGCCCTGCCGCCTCAATGCCACCCACCTGCACTCTGCTATGTAGAGGTACTTGTTGGGCTGGCTCTTCTTGAACACATACACGTGGTTGGCTGCCATGCGCTCCTGCGCGATGAGCACCTTCTCGCTGCCGTTGATGACAAAGTAGCCGCCCTGCGCATGAGCAAGCGTTGTGAGGAAGAGGAGCAAGCACATGGACAAGCAGCAACAACCATGCGGCAATCGCAGATGAACACCAGGCATGCTATGACTGTTGAGTACCTGTCCTGCAGCATATCAACAGCGCAGCATGGAGACCAACGTCAGCAAGATGCTCCAGGACACACACACGCCGGTCGTGACCATGCAGCTGCCCCCATCAGGTACAAGAAGCCATGCAGAGACCGATGCGTCAGTCCAACAATCAGACGCCCTGACAAAGCAGCTGTTGGACGGGAAGCAATGACAGCGATATGGAACACGATTGTCCTGTGCATGCGCTGCAGCACATCAGCGAGCGTGCCCGGGCCCCTGCCAGCCCCCCACCTGGTCAAAGGGGCACTCCCCCAGCGCCATGAGGTCCGTGTCAGACAAGTCCCGCAAGCTGCACAGCATCGACTTGAGCATGATGGGCACCTGGCGGCGCAGTAGCAGCAGCAGCAGCAGCAGCAGCAGCAGCAGCAGCAACATGGTGCAAGAGCAGGCAGCACAGTGCAGCAGCAGACGCTGATGCTGTGGCAGTTGCCAGTACGTTCATATGCACTCCCAGCACATGGCCGCCATGACGGCGTCCCACACAAGTGCCTGCTGTACCCAGCTGCAGCGTTACCCTGTTCAGCCCAAGCATTCGCAGGCTGTTGCATGGTGCGAAGCTGCTCAACGTTCGGCTTTGCAGGCCATCACACTGCTGCACCAACCCACCTTGGCCAGGAAGACCTTGTCATGCAAAGTGCGGGGCTCAGCCATCTCTGGGTCTGGCTCCATCTCCCCATCCTCGTTGGCACGGTAGTACGTCATGCTGACATTCACGTACATGGGCGCGCAGTAGCTGCAGAGTACATTTGCAGATGCGGCGCAATGTTAGACAGAGCGCTGAGTGATGAGCCTGCTTCCAGAACGCCCGGCTTGAATCCAGTATGGGGGTGCTGCATCTGCTCAGCATAAGGAGGGCAGTGCATGCACCTGGTGCACATGAAGAGCGACTGTAGCTACCCGAGCAGACCATGCATACGCCGCCATGCGAGCAACAAGCAGCAATTGCACCACAAGCATCAGCTGCTGCCTGGAGCCTGGAGCCTGCAGCGCACTGTGCTGCCCATATTGGGGCAGGAGCAGGAGTGCCAATGATGCCCTGCCCGTTCTTTCAATTGCAATCACACAGCTGCAGCTCCATCACCGAGCTGCTGTTCCAACCGCCAGGCAGTCGCTGCTGCTACACGTGCTGCCAAGATCAGCCTGCGCTATGCAGCTCCCCCCCTGCTGCACTCGCACTTACACCACCACCTGCTAGTGCTGCAGCTGCGGTTCCTGCAAGTCGTCCTGCAAGCGCTGCTCCTGAATGTAGCCTGCATGTAGCCCTGCAGCAGCTGTTCCTGCAAGCAAGCCAACTGCCAGTGCTCACGTGAGGTTTCGCAGCCGCGCCTCCTTTGGGAACAGCGTGACTGTCTCGCCATCGTTCTCGGTCACCAGCGGCTTGCTCATGAAAATCTGCTCAAACTTCACACGCACCTGCAAGGAAGCGTTAGGCATGACGCATGGTGGGCATGGCTGCCGGGATCATGCATGTCTGCGCAACAGGCTGCTTGCCCAGTAGGCACCGCCTGCAGCACTGATGCGTGGCTGTGTTTGGTGAGTGTAGTATGTACACTGCTGTAAAGGCCTTTTGTCTCCTGCAAGCACCTGCAGGGAAGGCACATGCGTGCACTGCCGAGCAAGCACGAGCTCTGCGCTTCAGCCAGCGCTACGTCTGCTGCTGCTGCTGGTGCCTGCTGCTGCTGCTGCCTGCTGCGAGAGTCACTGCAGCACTGGTTTGCTGCCATGCCTAGCTACGCGCCACTGCTTGATGTGTTGAAGGTTGGTCAGCCCACCTCGCGCTCGGTGATGTCCTCATCCATGTCTTCCCCAGGCCTGTGCTGCGCCTCTGGTTTCACGATAATCTCTGGCGTTTCATCCACGATCTCCTGCATGGTGTTGCTGGTGAACTCATTGTACGAGTCCAGCTGCTGGCCCACGAGACCTTTCTCCTCAAAGTAGGAGGAGATGACGGCCCAAGCATCCTCCTGGCTGATGGGCTTCTGCTCCTCCGCCTCCAGCTCCTCCTCTGCACCCCCAAACATGATGCAGCTAGCCCTTGCGCGGTGCTACGCGCTGGGAGCAGCGGGCGCCAGCCCGCTTGCTGGCTGGGGCTGCAGGTTAGGCAGGTCCGTGCTGTTTGCGGGGTGGGTGGGGGTGCTGCTGCTGCTGCTGCTGCTGTTGCTGCTGCTCAGGCTAAGCACATGCACGTGCTGTCCTCAATGTTGTTTATTATGCTGAAAGTAATTATGGATAGCAAATACAGACAAATCAGATGGGCTTGCGCAGCGTAAGTGCTGGAACGGGTAAGCGTGCCAGCAGCAACTAATCACAGCCTCTCGACATTAATCCACTTGTCAATAAACGAACCCGATCACCAGCTATAATACCACAGTGGCCTGCCTTTAGCGAAGAACAGTTTTGTGCAACCCTCCACAACCCAAACCTCAAGCTGACAGGCCTGATTCCAAAATCATGCTTTGCTGCTGATGTAGTTACCAACTTTAGTGAATGCTGCACATGAACGGCTGCGTTCTCTGACGCCAAGATAGGCTCAGGTGCAAGACATCATTAATTTGTTGCCATGCCGCTGCCAGCGCTGCCATTGCCAGCAATTGATGCTGCTGTGCCAGCAAGCCCGCAACTATACAAGAACTAATCACATACAAGAATGAAATAGAACAAATTGGAACGCTGCATGCATTTAAATTGAACATAAAGCACCTAGGCAGCTGACCCGTACGTCTCCATGTCCTTACAGGCTGCACACATTGAACCACTGCAGGCGACCAACTGCACACATTGTTTTGCCTTTTTGCTTTGAAAATGATTGTTTTAGCATACACAACCCAAATCAGCATGCAAGCAGGCTTACAGTGAACAACCAGTGCATGGCATTCCACACGTGTGGAGGTGCACCTCGTTGCATGAATAGCACTGCTCCGTGTGCATGTCAAGAAGAATCAGCACTTCAACGCAGCAGGAAAATGCAGCAAGTGTCACCCTACCCCTGCATGCGAGGCTGCGCATGTGTGCAAGGTGGTAGAGGATGCTGCTATAGTAGCTACGCTGAACAGAGTGTGTGTCGTGTGAATATACAGGTAGTGGTAGCCCTTCTGTGGCAATGTTGTGTATATGTTGTGCATACAGCGTGTTGTTTGCGGTCACTTTCATTTGTTCATGTCCTGTACAGTTGATGCATTTGAGTCAGTGCTTAAGTCAGTGATTGAGTGCCGCCACACAAGCTAGACAAGGAGTAATCAGGCAATTTTAGTTATTTAAAGAGGTGGCTTCATACGCCTGCAACATCACTGCACGCTTACGAGGCTGCATGCTCGTCCTGCACGCCTCCTCTTGCAGGCAATACACTGCTGTAGCAGTTTAAACGAATAACTTGCTTGCAAAGCTGGCAATCAGCAGCTAGCAGCATGCGATCGTGCTTTTCCCTTATGTCTGACTGGAGTTCAATAGTGCCCAACAGGATCTCACGTGTGTTGGTCCAGCCGTGCTTCCCAACATCTGCTTCGCGTTGAACTTTGCATGCGATACATTGCACGTAGTAGTGAAGAGCAACATAGTTTAAAAGGCTTGTAATTGCGTAATTAAATCCATCAGAAGCCAGCGCATGCATTGGAGCGAGAGAAACAAGTGCCGGACCGGAAAAAGACCCGCTTGCTTCCGTAGGGCGCGGAGCTTCGCCAAATATGCTAATATAGTTTCAGCAACTTGTAAATTGTCTGCGTTGTGTGTTTGCACTTTCTGGTGTGCGCATCGACCTCCATGAGGGCGACTCACTGTTGTCTCACGTCGAGTGCCTGAGATTTGGGTCAGCCCCAACAAGGAGGCCTCACACTATATAGCCACACGCGTACCTGCACCATGCGCCATACCTGACCACGCAAGCCTCAGAACTTATCTTGCTCAGTGAAAGAAGCTTGTTCACGATGGCAGCAAACGGTGTGCACAAAGCAAACGCTAATGTATTTCCTGAGTCGCTGAAAAGCCTCCAGGAGCGGATCCAGAGATGTACTCGATCGTGCAGGACGAGAAGGCCCGCCAATGGTAAGCGAGCACAACGACGAGTGCGGCTGGACGCTCCTCAGCACGCACGTCTGCTATGCAAGTAGATGTATGTGTTAAACGTCGTTTTTTGCACTGCCACAGCGACAGCAGAGCACGTGAGATCCATCATGCTGCCTGCTGCTGTGTTGCTGCTGTTGACACTTGTCCTCTTGCAGGAAGGGCATCGAGCTTATAGCCTCAGAGAACTTCACCTCTCGTCCAGTGCTTGAATGCCTGGGCTCATGCATGACGAACAAGTACAGTGAGGGCCAGCCAGGTGCACGGTACTATGGTGGCAATGAGCACATCGACAGGGCAGAGCTGCTTTGCAAGAAGCGCGCACTGGAGGCCTTCAGCCTGGACCCCGCAGCTTGGGGCGTAAACGTGCAGCCCTACTCTGGCAGGTCAGTGTACCTGGAGTGTTTTCTCAGCAAGCAGCAGCTGGCAAAACCTGATATGGGCAGTTGCTGGCAGGTGGTGTCTGTGTGGCCGTGAGACACCGTGGCAGTTGAACATGCATGGTAGTGACGGCATGGCTCGTCTTCAACACGGCTGTCACTCCACGCAGCCTACATGGTTATCCTATGCTTCAACAGCAACTGGAAGCACTGGACCGCAGTGCTTAGTATGAACTTGCACCCTAGTACTGCATTTGCATCCAGCAGACTATTCTGCAGCACTGGCACACTGCAGGAACCTGCAGGAAGCATCTGTGTTGGCTTCCATGTCGCACTTCAAAGTCAGACATACTGCATCGTCTTCAAATCATGTTGATCACTGCTGCCACCACGTTGTTTGCTGCTGCTCACCACCTGCCCCGCGTATGGTGCGTTGATGTCTGCAGCCCTGCCAACTTTGCAGCGTACACAGCGCTGCTGCAGCCACACGACCGCATCATGGGTCTGGACCTTCCCAGCGGTGGCCACCTCACGCACGGCTACTTCACGGGCAACAAGAAGGTGTCTGCCACCAGCATCTACTTTGAGAGCCTCCCATACAAGCTCAACCCAGCGGTAGGTGAAGCTGTGTAGCACCTGCTGACACTTGGACCGTGAGGTGTGTTTGCTGGTTGTGGAGGGCGTGTTGAAATGGTAGTTGCACGATGGAAGGTCAGTGTGCTTGGTGCATAGCAACCCGAGCTGCAGGTGATGCTGCGGGCAGTCAGCCATTTACCAGCAGGGCTTGCAAAGCAGCCCAGGCTGACTGCAAGCGTGCTCTGTAGCCTGTCAGTGCGTATTTGGGCGTTGGACAGAACAGACGTAGCAGATCCTGTGTAGTGTTGTGTTTAGTCGTAGCCTGTTTGATGATGAGGGTGGCATCCTAGGTGCTGGCCGGCAACAGAGATGCAGCAGCAGCTTGGTCCTGTTGTCAGCACAGTCCTTGGTGGCATTTTTTAAAGGTCTCGCTCACCAGGTGTTGCTCATCTCGCACCTGCCATTGCTGCTGCTGCTGCTGCTGCTGCTGCTGCTGGCTGCTGCTGCTGACATCACAGACTGGCCTGATAGACTATGAGCGGCTTGAGGAGAAGGCGCTGGAGTTCCGGCCCAAAATGATCATTGCTGGAGGCAGCGCATATGCACGCGAATGGGACTACAAGCGCTTCAGGCAGATCGCTGACAAGGTCGGTGTCAGGACAAGCGTCAGGCTGTGGTGTTTGTGTAGCATGGCAGCCTTACGTGTACTTACGTGTCTGGTTACAAGCAGCCTTAATGCAAGCAGCAATGTTGCAGGCAAGCGGCATTGCTCCCATCTTAGTGCTGCTGCTGACAGGTAAGCATCCCGCATACCTGTTGCAAGACTTCCGCGATTCGGCTGAGTCGGTCGAACCCCTTGCCATTGCTGCTGCTGCGGCCGCCGCTCCTGCTGCTGGTGTTGCAGGTTGGCGCCTACCTGCTGGTTGACATGGCACACATCAGCGGCTTGGTGGCAGCTGGCGTGGTGGACAGCCCCTTTGAATGTGCTGACGTGGTCACCACCACAACACACAAGAGCCTGCGTGGGCCCCGCGCGGGTATGATCTTCATGCGCAAGGTGGGCTGTGCAGCCGCCCTGAGAACGGCCGCGTGTGGTGTTCTGAGGGGATGCAGGTCTGTTAGATCCCATTGCATGTTGCACGGTGCAAGCAGTGGGGTTCATTGTATGCGACTCTTCCAAGCAGCCGTGCTTGTGTCCTGTTTGCTTCACAACTCGGTGCATGGTGTGTTGCAACTGCTGTGTACATAGGACGACAGTTGCTTCTGCTGCCAACGCTGCAGGGTCCCAAGCCCGCTGACCGCCTAGCCAAGGGTGAGCCTGAGGGCAGTGAGTACGAGTACGAGTCAAAGATCGACTTTGCAGTGTTCCCCTCACTGCAGGTGAGTTTGACACAGGTGGACCAACCACTGCTCTCTGTGCGACAAGATCAATTGCCGCTGTTGAGTTCTTGTTGCTGTGCCAATGAGAGCAGCTCACCCTCATGCGCACCGTGTGCATTTTGTTTGTTTTTGTGCCTCTTTCGCTGAAGGTGGTACGCACGCCATGCCACCCGCTGTGGTTGTTGTATGACAGCACTGTGGCAGCTGTCGCGCCAACTCACGCGCCACACAACATCCAGCGTGCACTGCACGCCGTGCCGTCTTGTTGTGCAGGGCGGCCCACACAACCACCAAATCGCGGCGCTGGCGGTGGCGCTGAAGCATGCACGCAGCGAAGAGTTCAAGGCCTACCAGCGGCAGGTGGTGGCCAACTCGCGCGCGCTTGGGGAGGCGCTCAAGAAGCGCGGCTACAAGCTGGTCACCGACGGCACCGACAACCACCTGCTGCTCTGGGACCTGCGTGGAGAGGTGAGGCAGCAAGGCTTGCCGAAGCACACACACACAGCAGCAGCTCCATGGCCCTCATCACCCTGAAAGCCGCGTATTGGCAGCGCAAACAGCAGTGCCGGAGACGATTTTTCTATGCGCGCCCACTTGCCCGACAGCAGGCTTGTTGTTGGGTGTGTGTGGTGCTGGTCTTCGCCAGGCCGCGGCACGTCTTCCGGTCGCTAGGCCCTTGGTCGAGCTGCTGATCTGGGGCTGGCACCGCGCTTGTTGCGCTGTGGTCTCTGCAGGGCGTTAGCGGGGCCAAGATGGAGAAGGCCTGCGACGAGGCCCACATCACGCTCAACAAGAACGCAGTTGTGGGCGACGTCAGCGCCATGAACCCAGGAGGCGTGCGCATAGGTGAGCCAGCAGTGTGAATGGGGTCGCTGGTGTACATCGTGCGCGTATCCGTGATTCCGTCCTTCATCCAGCTGTCCCTAGTGGGGTCTGATCATCGGGTGAGCAAGGCAGTGTGGGGTCACAGAGCAGTGGTGGGGTAGTGCAGTTGTTTCCGTGCTGCCTGCCAGTACCTGTGCGATGTTTTGTGCATGTGCGCTGTCCAGCACGCCTACTTGAGTGTAGTATGCACGCACACGATCGACTGTGTGTCTGTCCTTGGCCGTGGCCCCGCAGGCACTCCCGCCATGACGTCGCGTGGCCTCACCGAGGAGGACTGGGAGCAGGTGGCGGGCTTCCTGCACGAGGTGCTGCAGGTGAGGGGATGCAGTGTTGCATTGGAATCGGGTGTCCCCCTTTGCGAGTTCAGTGCAAGTACTGCATGAGGCGTCCAGCTGAGGTCTGTTGTTAACGGCGTGACTGATTGTGTGAGGCATGCTGTCCTCCAGCAAGGTGATGTAGACGGCCTGTGGACTACCAAGTACTGCATACTGGCCGGTGACATTGACCAAATCAAAGCACTGTCCGGAACCGTACCGTGCGTATTACCCTTTCCGAGTATGGTAAGGTTGCCCTCGCTTCTCATGCGTCTTCGGTCTGTCTGCTGTGGCAACTCCCACACCGGCAGGTGACCAAGCAGGTGCAGGACAGCCACGGCAAGCTGCTCAAGGACTGGGTCAAGGGCATCACCGGCAACCAGAAGCTGGCGGAGATCCGCAGCAAGGTGGAGGCCTTTGCCAGCAGCTTCCCAATGCCAGGCTTCGATGTTGATGACCTGCAGTAAGAGCTGCTGCTGCTGCTGCTGCTGCTGCTGCTGCCGGCTTGCTGACATTGGTGCTTGTGATGCCACCCACACATGATGGCTATCATAGGGCTGGTTGTGGTATGGGGCATGTTGTGCTCTGCTCAGCTTGTCTGTGTGTGACGCACGCTTGTGCACATGGTGTGTTATAGACAGCAGCAGGCTCTGCATGTGCTGCCTCGCAGCCGCCTTGCAGCTGCTGTTGAGGCTCTGCTGCTGGTCACAGGAGGCCGGGCTGGGCTTGCTGCTGCAGCTGCTGGCAGTTGAGGCTGGTAGGGTAGGGTAGTTGTTGTGGGCTTCAACTGGCAGGCTGCTGAGTCAGAGGCGGTCTAGGGTGTGTGGCTTAAGCACAGTATGCTCTTTGTTGGATACATTGGCTGCTGAAAAATGGACTTTTTGGGTGCATAGCAGTAGCATGCCGCTGCTGGCACGTCTTGGCAGCATGAGTGGTGGCAGCATACGTATGTGTGGGCAGACTCTTGAGCTTCGCAAGACATGTGCTGATGCATCACACGCTAATTGCCACCTTGTGAAGAAGCAGCAGCACTCTAGCATGAAAGGCAGCTTGTGACTTTGCAACTGCCATCAACACTTTTGTGGTGTCACCTGTTGACAGCAACGTACAGTCTCTCTTGGATGCTGTACTTTTGGTGCTAGTATGCCAAGTGTGCCATGGACTGAACATGGATATGCATTCAATGGGGCCTCTCGTTTGGGCCATACAGGGCACGTCATGGTTGTAGATGCATGATGTGTAGCTGCAAATGTTGTACTCATGTTTCTTGCTCGTGCAGCCCCTCAAACCATGGACAACCTGCTGAAAAGTGGGTAAGCTTGTTTGAATAGCAGTGCAGCTGTTGCCAGTGCCGCCCAGGTGTCACACATGCTAGTGCCGTCTCCTTTCACATGTCTGCAGGCTGCTGCTGCTGTGCTTGGGCACAGTTGGCTGAGAGTGGTGGCACCGCATGGAACCCATGCATGGAAGTGTTTTACCATGGTGCAGGCCTTTATCTGACGTTATAGGGTACGATGTGATAGCTTTGAAACGGTTGTCCTTCTTCAGGAACGTGGTACGAAGACTTGTAAAATGATGGGCGTGGCGCGCCTGAACATATGGTAGTGCTCCCTGGACTTGACTCAAGGGCTATGCATTGGCATCACACTACCACCTCGTCGTTGAGCTTCACCTTTGTCAGCGCAATGCGCGGATGAAGATGGGGAAACACAGGACGTGTGCGTCTGTTCCGCTGCTTGTGTCACATGTCGGTCTCTGCACTGACTTGAGCGTGATCATCTAACCAAATACATGCTATGAGACCAATAAATTATTGTTGCAGGCGGAACTGATGGCGTTAGCTACACGAGAACGCACTGCGAGACACACGGCTCCACACTTGTGCGGAGCCGGCCTTTTTGACTGAACGTCAGAATCAGCATTCATAACGTTGAACACTCAGCGCAACCTTGAGTAAAAAGCACGGCACTCCGCTGTGTGCTTTGATCTCGGTCCTAGGGAGCAAGTTGTCGAAGCTTATCACTGCAGCACGCTGTTCACTGTCAGATGATTCAATGTTACACGCTTAGCACCCTCCACGGACCAGCACGCACCTCTGCATTTACCTGCAGCACAGCTGGCTACTGCTGTGAGGCTTCAAGCACCAGCAGACCAGAACATCAGGACACGTTTAGCGTGCGTAGGACACTGAAAATCGTCTAACAGTTCATTATAGTGGTAGCATAGGGCCGTAGCTAGTGCAGAAAGGCAGCAGATGTCGCTAAAGTGGCAGAAGCAGGCTGGTCAGGCTGCTGCTCCTGCGGGCAGCATGGATTGCCAGCAGGTTCAACCCCAGCAGCCGCAGCAGCTGCAGCAGCAGCAGCTTCCTCAGCAGCCTCAGCCGCTGCAGTCAAACATACTAAAGCACCAACAGCAGCAGCAGGGTGCCAGTAGCTGCTACAGCAAGGTCAGCTCGTGGCTCAACAGCACAGGTGGCAGCAGTAGACCAGGTACATCACAGAGCCGAGCAGCAGGCCCTCTACTGGCTAGAGCCACGTCGCTGCTGTGGTACATGGGCTTAGGAGGCATGCTGTACCCACGAGCAGCAGTAAGCAGCAGCTGTAGAGGCAGCAGCGCCAGCAGGGGCTTGCAGCGGCAAACGCAAGCGGCTGCAAGGGCAGCAGCCAGCAGCGAGGCAACGACTGCTACAGTAGCAGCAGCAGCAGCAGCAGCAGCAGCAGCAGCCCCAGCGACACCAACAGCTGTGGTAGGTCCGCCAGGCCACCCAAAGCCAATGTTGCCGACAGGGCCGCACTACAGCACCAAGGCGTTCCCAGCCTCGCACCCGCTGCCAATGCAGGGCGAGCAGTCGGCAGGAATCTCCACAAGCGCTGCTGCTGGTGCTGCGGCGACGACACCAGTGCAGGCGGTTGCGAAAGGTGAGCTCGCAGCTGCTGCACATGTCAGGCTGGCGCTTTCAGGCACTAGGAGCACTTGGCATCTTGCGGTGCAGTGCAAGCGGTGACCTGCGGCAGCACCAGGAATGCTGGCAGGAGGTGGAGGTGCTTGTGCAGAGTGTTGACATGGTTGTGAGCACGGCACGTGTTCAAAAGAGGCCTTGCTGTGTCTGTTAAAACAGTTGGAGTGCGCCCAGCAGTGTAGTGCTGTGACAGCAGCGCAGCAGGCTGGCTGCAGCTTGCACAGCAACAGCAGCGCGCGCATTGCAGCGTCATCACACAGCCAGGCATTGCATGGGCATGCAGACAGTACAGGGTGCCATGGCTGGAGCTGGAACAGCAGGTTTCACTGTCCTCGGCATGCTTCATGAATACCTACACCCCTCAAAGCCCTGCACTAGGGGCTTGCAGCTCCCAACGCTCGCTGCCTGCAGTCAAATGCTTACGACGCATGACATGCGCTGCTGCGGCTGCAGGTGTGAAGGCGCGCAGCTCGCTGTATCTGGGTCCAGCAGCCGCGGCAGCAGTCAAAGCAGGCGACGACATCCTTGCTCTGATCGGCTCGCTGCCGCGCACGCTGCGCACGCTGCAGTGGGCGGTGCAGGCGGCAGTCGGCTACAAGCGCCTGATGATGAGCCTCGGCCCCGACTTCGACCCTGAAGGCTGCAACGCGCAGATCAGCAACCTGCACAACTACTGGGCGCAGGTGAGTTTCCATCAGGATGCAAGTGCCTCGGATATGAAAACCGTCTGTACAGTACTGTTGATAGCAGCAGCACAAGCACTGGCAGCAGCTGGCCCCGAGTACAAGGGCACCAGATGTCGCCTGGCGCATTGTCCTGTTGTAACAGCCGTCGCCTGGGGTCTTGCAGGCAGCACAGCGTGTGGTGTGGTGTTGCCCCATGCTGCTGCCGGCCCTACTGAGCTGACCACCCCCTGCAAGTCCAGCAGCGGAGTGGGCGCAACCTTGCAACGCTGGGCTGGGGTTTCTGCCGCGCAAGTGGCGCTGTGTGCTCTGCCAACCGTCCGACGGCATGATGGCAGTTGCCTTGCTGCGCTGTCTTTCGTGCCGCTGTTCTCCAAACGTCTGCAGTGGCTGACGGCAGGTGCATGGCGTGGCCCTGGGCCTGTTTCATGGAGGAAAGCAGCGCGGTGTACTGAGTCTTTGCGTCGTGCGCCGCGCCTCTGCGGTGCACAACTCCATGCAACGGCTGCCTGAGGGCGTGCGTTGTTGATGTTTCACACCGCCAGCACAGACCACCGACTCCTGCCATGTGCTGTGCCACTGTCGGTTCATCACACCGCATGCAGCGACTGACCGAGGTGTGCCGCGCCAATGGCGGCGTGTACGTGAAGGCTGGCCAGTTCGCTGCTGCCTTTGGGGCCGTGCCCAATGAGTACCGCAAGCACCTGGCGCTGCTGCAGGTAAGCAGCCAGCAGGCGTCAGCCACTCGCCACCAGCAGGCTCCGGGCTGTCTCCTGCTTTCCACCGACCACCAGCAGCAGCAGCTTTCCACTACTTCTCATCCATCTCATCTACAACAATGGCCCGTTGGCCTCAGGTACTGCATGATCGGGTTGCGGGCCTGCCATGTTGTGGACATGTTGCAGCCATCATGTCCAGTGCCTTGAGTGATGCTCTGCCTGCTGCCGTTGCGTCTTATGCCTCTGCACATGAAAGCTGCTCACGCTTTCAACTGCTGCTGCTGCTGCTGCTGCTGCTGCTGCTCCTGTGAACTGCTTGCAGGACAAGGCCAAGCCTCGTCCCTTCCATGTTGTCGACAGGGTGCTGCGGCTGGAGCTGGGTGCTGGCGCGGAGGAGGTGTTTGCGGAGTTCAGCGCAGAGGCGACAGCAGCAGCGTCATTGGCACAGGTGATCCCGCTAGGCAGCCCGAATTGCAGCAGTTCATATGTATTGTGCGGTATGTACTAGGGTTTGTTTGTGCTCAACTGCATGTTGTGGCAGGGACAGGGCGTTGGACCGCAGCTTGTGCCAAAGCCGGGCAGCAGCGGGCAGCCAGCAGCGGCAGCAGCAGCGTGATTGGCTTGCAGCAGCTTTGGGTGCACCAGGGCCTCTGCAATTTTGAGCATGCACAGTTTCCTGGAAGCAGCAGTCGTTTGCAGAGTCCCATGCAGAGAACTTTATAGCGGCATCGCTGGCACAGCTAGTAGGGCTGCACAAGGGTTTGTGTTTGCTTTGAGGCGTGCAGCATTGCAATGGGCTGAGCAGCTGCCCTGATGTCCTGGGCAGATATGCCTGGCGGGTGTGTGGTGGTGTGAGAATCGTAATCGGCTTGCATGGCAGACCCAACACCTCAAACCTTGCATCACAGCAATGACTCTGCAACTTGTTGCTTGGCACGTTGTCGGCGACATCACACAGGTACCTGATCTGTGTTTGGCTGCCGGTGCGTACGTGGTCGTGCCAGGGTGCAGTCCCCGTCCATTGCAGCGCCACCTATGCCGTCTCCGGTGAAGTTTTCACTCTCACTCCTTACTAGCATGACGTTGGTTGTGACATGTTACTAACACAATTCAAATATATGCTTGCATTCCACCTGCAGGTGCACAAGGCGCGGCTGGCGGACGGCCGGCAGGTGGCGGTCAAGGTGCAGTACCCCGGGCTGCGGGGCGCCGCCAACGCGGACCTGACCACGCTGGGCTGCCTGTCGCGCTGCGCCCAGGCACTGTTCCCCGAGTTCCGCCTGGGCTGGCTGTTTGAGGAGCTGCAGCTCAAGCTGACAGAGGAGCTGGGTGAGTGTGGGTTGCGGCGCATTCTGGTTGGCATCTTTGTTATGGCTCATCTGCGCTGTGATGCAAAGTGCTGCACGTTCACTTGCGGCAGAGAACTCTGGGTCTGTGCTCTGTTTCGTGCAGCTGTTGGTTTGCTGCTGAACCCTGCAGATGATCATGTGGGTCTCCAGCTTGCAGCCAGGCCTGTGGTGTTCGTATGTGTCGACAGCTGACACCAGCACTTGCCAACGACGGCATGTCGTGCTTCTCCCGCGCCGCTGCTCGCAGACTTCCACGTTGAGATCCACAACTCGCAGAAGCTGATGTCGTGCATGTACCCCAGCAGCAGCGGGGCACCGGCAGCGGCAGCTGCAGCAGCAGGTGCGGCGCCGACTCGCGCTGTGGCGTGACGGTGCCCACGATCCACGCAGCGCTGTGCACAAGCAAGGTGCTGACTATGGAGTGGATCGACGGGCTCAAGGTGGGTTCAGCAAGTTGAAATAGGCACCGTTTGATGCGACTGGCTACAGCTACTGACTACAGTTCAATTTAAATACTTAGGTCGTCTGTAAACAGTTAAAGCGACGCGTTTCGGGCTCTTCGCCCTTCATCAGGCTTAAAGTACCGGAAAACATGCGGATCAATAAGTGCTCGCCATCAGGCACACACATAACAACAGGGTGCAGGTTTTTGGGTGAGGTCACTGGTCGTTTTGCCAGTGGCTCAAACCCTGAACCGCACTGCATGAATGCAAAACCTTTGGGGATGTTGAGATGAATCCACGGTGAGACTATGGAGTGGATTGACGGGCTCAAGGTGGGTTCAGGACCATCCTGTGACATGCCAAATTTGTGGGGCATGCATGCTGGGTCTGGGAGGGATTGCCGGGGTGCAGTGCTTCAGTGACCGGTTGCTCCCGGACCTCAGCAGGGTGTCTAGGCGTGCAGCAGACAGTTTGCCCGATGTTTGTGAAGGTGGTGGTTACGTGCGTGCGGAGAGAGAGGCAAAGCTAGGCAAGGGTCCAGCAGGTCCACACAGGGTAAACTGATTTTTTGTGCGGTTGTGCAAACGTGCAAGCGACATGTCACGTGCTGGATATGATTGTTAATGTTGCTGTAGAGGTGTCTGGAATTAGGCTCGGCACAGCAGCTTCCTGTGTGGCGTCTGAGGAGAAGATACATGGGCACCCATCTGCTTCAACAGCTTCAAGTCGCGACAGTGTATGTTTATGCGTTCCCTGTCTGGTTGAACCTTGGCAATCCCCTTGTGCAGGTGAACGGCATCGCTTTGCTGTGTACCAGCCGCATCTCCCCACAACTGTCATTGCATCTGTTGCTGACACGGCGCACGCTGCTCTGTCTGGCGCTGCTGCTGCTCTCAGGTGAACGACAGCGCCGCCTTGCGCGCTGTGCGCATTAGCCCGCACGCTGTTGGCCGCATGATGGATGAGGCCTTTGCCGAGATGACGTTCATCCACGGCTACATCCACAGCGACCCGCACCCGGGCAACATCATGGTGCGACCCAAAGGTGCGACAATTTACACAAAAAAATTACAGCTGCTAATGCCCGTTGCAAGCTGGCAGGCTTGCAGCATCTTGCGGGAACACCATGGTGCGCCGCAAAGGTGCGAGAAATAATAAAATATAAAATGCAGCTGCCAATCCCGTTGCAGGCTGGCAGGCTGGCAGGCTGGCTGGGCCCTGCGCTCCTGTGCTGTTTGTGCCTGCAGCTCATTACTTGTTGCGTTTCATGAGGATCCTTGGCAGGGTCGGGTGCTGTTGTGGTGGCTGCTGTGATGGAGCATGTTGACTAGTGGTGTGTTTGTTCCTAGAGGCTGCGTTTGCCTGCCAGGGTATGCGTGTTGATGTGGCGCGCGCCCCACTCGCCAGGCACTGCTACCCACCTCCCTGCGTCCATGTGCCCTAGGCAAACTGCTTCACGCCTGCCATCACCACACCCGCATCCTCACCACTGCCAGCTGACCGCAGCACTGCTGGACGTAAGTGCAAGACTGCCGGCCATGATGGCATCCCGCCAGAGTCAGGACAGCATGGTGCCAGGCTTCGTCCGGCAAATTTTGATGCCGCCGTGTTTTTTTTCTGGAACCTGCGCTGTGCAGGGCGCCGCGGGCTGCTGTCGTGGCTGCTGCGGGGCACCTGGCAGCCGTTTGAGGTGGTGCTGCTGGACCACGGCAGCTACCTGACCATCAGCAACAGGCTGCGGCAGCAGTACTGCCAGCTGTGGTGCAGCCTGTTTGCGGGCGACACCGCGGGGGCTGCCAGCGTGGCGATCGACCTTGGGGGCCAGCGCGCTGGCCAGATCCTGCCGGTCATCCTGACGCAGCGCGGCCGCAACAAGTGAGCGGCTGCTGCGGAAGGGCCGTCCTCGGCCCTTCCACTTTAACAAGACATATGCATCTCATGTGTGTCTCTCCTGTGTGTAAAATGGACTTTTATAGAGTCTCATCAAGTGGTTGGCGTGTTGAGCAGATCCTGCCTGTTCAAAATCGCAGCGCGCCCGCAACAAGTAACCCCTGCACAGCGCCAGGCTTGCGTTGCTGCTCCAGTTCTGTCACCCCATCTTCACCCTGGCTCAAGTGCATGTCTGCAGCATGCCTCAACCATGCCCACACCCTGCCTGCTGGCCTGCCTGGACGCCACGTGGCAAGGAGTGAACAGCCGGGAAGCGCCAGCACGTCTCAGAGGCAGTGCAGCAGCCGACGTGGCTGCGGCTGTGCTTGACCATTACAATACAATACAGTAGTACAGGACTGAACCTGCCTCAGGCACCTCATTACACCATTGCCCTGTTTTTGCGAGCCCCTCACCAAATCGCCTGCTCGCCGCCGTGCCTGCACCATGCTGCTGCGGGCCCGCAGGGAGGAGCAGAAGGAGATGCAGCGCGCCGCCGGCGTGGCCTCGTTCGGCGACATCACGCAGCTGCTGTCCACGGCGCCCCGCGACGTTGTCGAGCTGCTGCGCATCGCTGCCGTTGTGCGCAACGTCACCGCGAGCCTCGGCTGCAGCCTGGCGGACCGCCTGCGCATCAACGGCACCTGGGCTGTGCGGGGGCTGCCAGGCTACGGCAGCGCCTGGGCGGGGCTGGGGCTGACGGCAGCCTGAGCGAGGCGGACAAGAAGTTTGCGCAGGTGGGGTACCGACTGAACATCCAGGCGCGGCTGCTGGTGATCCGTGGGTACTTGGCGGTGAATGCGGCGCTGAACCGCACGCTGCTGGCGACGCTGCACGTGTTTGGCCAGCCGGTGGTGCTGTACTAGGCGTGCATGCGCTGGGATTTGCGGGGGCGTCAGACGCTGCGATGCCGTGTGGATATGATCAGCTTGTGGCTCTTCGCTAGTATGTATATTTCAGGCTCTGCATGTGCTGCACAAGTAATGCATGTGCTGGGAGCTTCACCTGGCACCTGCCCATGGGGGAGCAGTGCTGGAAGATGACACTGCTGGCTGTTTTGTGAGTGTGTTTGTCAGCCCATGGTGCTGCACTGAATGCCCATGTTGTGCGAGTCGTGCTGCATGTGCAGTCACACGTGGGCATCGCTGCTTGCAGCAGCTGAGCTGGCACGTGCTGCATTGCTGCAGCTGAGCTCGCACGTGCTGCGGCTGGCTGCAGCTTGCAGGTGCTGGGTTTGTTGTGTGGGCCCGCAAGCACAACAGTGCTGGGGTGCGTGGCGATCTGCTGCAACGGCTGTGCCGCAGAGCTGAAGTGCCCTGGCTTTTTTTTCGCACCAGCTGTGTTTCAATCCATGCAACAAGCCGTCGAGTCTGCCACACAGTGTGTTGCCATAGATTCACAGCGGACTTGATGTCTTAGTCCAGGCGTTCAGCAGGCATCAGAGGGCACATTGCGCAGTGGTGGTGTTAGCTAGGCGGCGCATGTGTTAATAACAAGAAAGCGTTCTGCGATGTGTGGCGCTGTGCCGCGCACGGTTTTGGTAGCTGGGACAGGTGTTGTGCACAGTTGCCGCGTCAGGACGTAAGTTAAGCTTGCTGGCAGCACAGTTTGAGTGTGTCTGTCTGGTAGTTGAAAAGGTTGCCAAGTCAGGGAGAGGCCGGAGAGAGCGACTGCTGCTCCCATCCAATGCCCGCTGTTTGTATCGCCACTATTCTGTGCTCATGCTTGCTACAAGCAATCGTTATTGATGCTGCAGTGTTGCAACACACACAATGTGGTGGTATGCTTTGGTATGCAGTAGGGAATGGTGTACCCTGATGGGATCTTAATGCTGCGGCTGCAGTTGCTCAACAGGCAATAATGTTGTGGTGTTTACAGCGCGCATGTAGGCTGAGCAACCTGTGGTGCTGGCCGTTTTTCCAATCAGCAGAGTGTGTACGGCCAGCCGGTCAGGCTGGTGTTAGGGTTTGGCATGGGTTGTCAGAGATGCTGTACTGACCGTGGTTGTGTTGATGCTGTATATGTGAGTACTTTTTGTTATCCTGGACATAAACCGCTTCAAAAAGCAAGCCATACACGGGGTTTTCTTTGCCTGGGCAAAAGATCTTCGACAGAGTCCGCAGGGATACTCCGGCTGCAATATCTTCTGAAAGGAGGCAGATTCTATGAACTGCAGGCAGATTCAATGACCTGCGGAAGAGCATTTGCTGGACGTTTTCTGGCTGGCGACGAGTACAGCAGCAGGAGCAACTGCCTGCTATAACAGGCATACGGCAGGATGGTGCCACAGCTGCTGCCAAAACCGGGCGAAGTGTTGCATCTGGACTTCCGGCCTTCTCAATCACCTAAACAGCAGCAGCAACAGCAGCAGCAGCAGCAGCAGCAGCAGCGCCCTATCAAGCTGCTGCAGTGGAACATTGAGGAGGATATGAGCTAGACAAGGTGTGGACTGATGTGCAGCGGCAACGTTTGTTATAACAGAAAACAATAAGGCTCCAGTGTTGCGTTGCATGCAGAGGCTCAGCACGCTTAACAAGCATGCCCAAACCAAGGGAGCGCCCTGAACAACTGAACATTCGCAGCTAAGTGTGCTGTCATCAGCCACTGCACCATTCACAGACCGCAGCATGGAAACTGCTACTGATTACATGAACAGGGTCAAGGCAGCAATTGATGACCACCTTGTGCCACCGACAACATAATGCACGTTGTTTATCAGGTACCGCATCACACCTGACCAGCTGCAGCAACATCTTGAGTTCACACACCAACACGCTAGCACAGTGCACGTGTCCCAATCCTTCTGCTACACACAGCATCGCCTTGGCGTCCGTTCCCTCCTTGCGGCAGCCTCACACCGCCTCCAACTCCTGCTGTGATCTGCGTGCTGTGTGCTGTGTGCGCAACATCGGACTCCCCTCGTGCCAGGTCATACAGCAGCTGCAGCAGGTGGATGCAGACGTGCTGTCCCTGCAGGAGGTCGACGTAGCCTGCGAGCGCAGCAGCTGCAAGGATACTGGCGCTGCCATCGCACAGGCGCTGCAGCTGAACTACCTGTTTGTGTGTGAGCACACAGCAGCAGCAGCAGCAGCAGCAGCAGCAGCAGCAGCAGCAGCGCCCAAAAGCACCAGTCGCCATAGCAGCAGCATTGTAGGCAGCCGACACCAGCCTGCTTTCTAGCTGCCAGTCGCGTAGAGCGGTGAACGCTCGCAACAGCACGCTAGCTGTGACACCAGCAGAGCATGCCAGGCAACAGCGCTTCAGGGCGCATGGTGCATTCAGTGCCTGCAAGCCCAGGCCGCCATCTGCTCTTCTTGCCCTCTCTGCATGCCCTAGCCGTGTGGTGCTGCCGTCAAGCACACATCAGTCACGGCCCTGTCCGTCTACATTTCCTGCAGGTGAGTTCGAAGAGCTCCACTCCCAGCTGCGCGACGCGCGCTCACAGGGCGGCGGCGTGCACGGCAACGTCATCCTGAGCCAGGTACGACTTCAGCGGCTGGGGCGCACTGGAGCACAGCCGCCACCCGGTCGACTGGGACACGCCGCCAGCGGCACAGCCCCACAAGCTGGCAGCCAAGGAGCCTCGCAGGGGCAGGTTGGTGGGGCAGTTGCGGTGTCACATGAAAGGAGCGCCCTTCCACCAGGATTCTCGTGCCAGACTGCTGGTGCCGTGCTGCTTTTGCTCAACACCCGTGGCTGCTTGGGGCATGGCATGCTTGTGTGTGCGCTGCTGGGAGCGGTGCTGGCGCCATGCCCTCTGGTGTGACCTGGGATGCAGCAACAGAGGCACCTGCACACCAGTCCAGTTTAGCAGCGGAGGCGCCACACACGGGCAGCTGCATGCAGGGGGTGAGCTGAGCAGCGACATCAGCGCAAGTTCCAGCATGCCCGGTGGTGGGGTCACGTCGGGTTTCGTGCGCTTGGTGCAAGCCATGGTGGTGTTTTGTTCGTCGGTAGCCTTGCAACCGGATGATGGCGTGATCGTGCTGCTGCTGCTGCTACTGCATGCAGGCGTCTGAGTCTTGCTGCCGATGTCGCCACCCCCCAGGGACCGCTGCGCGTGTACTGCTGCCACCTGGAGGTGGGCAACCGGCTTGCATGGACTCTGATTGTGCTGCTGTGCTTGCCTGTGTACTGCTGCAGATTGGCTACAGGCTTGCAGGCACCGCATGTGCACTGATGTTTCCACGTCACATCTCAATGGCGCAAATTCTGTCAATCATAGGTGGCAGTTCAGCATCACATCATGGCAGTGGATGCCAGATCCATTACGGCACCTACAGGTTGATATCGAACGGCACTGTGTCAAATCCATGCAGCGCTTCACAACTATCAAGCTACATGTGCCAGCGCATCATGCAGATGCAGGTGGTTGCTGTGTTCTGTGCTTCCATCCAATGTTGTAACAGGTTCAGTACACTGCCTGTTGGTGGGTTTTGACCGTGCCAGGTGTTCTCTGGCATCACAGACAGGGTCTGGCAGTTCTCTGACATCATGCTTGATGCCAAGCAGCACCATCAGCAGCTGCTCAAACAACAACAGCAGCAGCAGCAACAAGCACATGAAATGATGCAAAGCAGCAGCAGCAGCAGAAGCAGCAGCAGCAGCAGCAGCAGCAGGTGCTGCCGCAAGTGCAACTGCAGCAGCTTTGCAACAGCAGCACTGGCAGCCCCAGGCAGTGCAGCGGTCCTCCCACTGCCACACCAGCAGCTGCCTCGCCTTGCTGCCAGGCTATCTTGGGGGACCTCAACACAATGGCACACAGCGTGGCGCGCCTCTCGCCCAACTACTGCTGTGATGCCATGCGCTGGCGCAGCCTGGGCAGCAGCGAGGCGGCTTGGTGGCAGCGCCACGTGCTGGCGGTGATGGGTGAGGCGCGAGGAACGCCACTGCGGTGGCAGATGCATGTACAAACCACAACCGGATGCTTCTGGCCTGGCAAACACCTGGGCCCAGCAACTGCTGCAGCTGCAGCTGTCACACAAGCCGCAACCTCTGCTGCAGGTGTTGCTTGTCCCATACCAGCTGGTGTACTTGCAGAGATTGGCTATGTTCGCAGCTCTGCGCGTGCAGCTCAGAAGTTTTGGCTAGGTGCAGGCAGTGTAAATGTCACCCTTTGCATGTGCACCCGAGTTGCTGCTGCGCTTGCCTGCCTGCCCCAGTCGGCCTGCTGCACCACGCCAAAACTCCCTCTCCTGCTGCTGCTGCTGCTGCTGCTGCTGCTGCACCTCGTGCCTGCCGTCCTACCGCCTGCCTGCTGCAGAGCCGTGCCCCGTGAACACATACCTGCTGCAAGCTGGGCTGCCTCGCCAGGTGGCTGAGGCGGCAGTCAACCCAGGTGGGAGCAGTGTGAGGGCCCGTGCAACAGAGAGCATGGGCGTGGAAGCAGCTGAGTGCAGCAGCTTGTCTCTGGCGGTGTGCTGCCCATCGTGTTGACGTCAGCCTAGCAATAGTAGCACCCTAGTATTGTACGCTTGAAGGTAAGTTGTCTATGTGTTTTGTGTCACGAATCACACTGGCAGGGTCAGACCACAATGAGGCACTCAGCTGTGCAGCCGCCTGGCAGCACACATATGCAGCGCTTTGTTATTCTTCTACACATGTGCTAGGTGCACCACATCTTTACTTACAAGGCTGCCTTTTTGAACACGTGTGGACACTGCAGCACAATGCGTGGCTGCCACTGATTCTAACTACAGTGCAACACAATGCAGACTGTTTTGTGGCATGCTGTCAACGTGCGCCAGACTCTGTCAGCTCATTTGGCGCAGCGTGAGCCGTTGATAGCCGCAGCGTTACCCGTGAATAGCCAGCCACAGCATATATGCCTCACCAGATGATGCAGTTGACATACTGGGGGTGGCTGACTCCTCATTCAAACCGATGGTGCACCTGCAGGATTCTTTGACCCCTTTGATGTGCACAGGGACGTCACCCTGGACAACCCAGCATACTGCATAGGGCCGATCCACCTGATGGCTGGCAAGCTGGACTGGTGCCTGCTGCGGGGCATGCGTGTGCTGGGCAAGCAGATGGGCAACCATGATTATGCAGCGTCAGACCACAAGTGGCTGCTGGTAGAGGTGCAGCTGATGCATTGAATCAACTTGCTTGCTGGGCTGTCTTAGCAGTGACTTCTTGGGCGGCTGGCGTGCGTGGGTCCAGCTACAGGACGAGATTGTGAACCTATAACATGCAGGCTCAGGGTGAAGCTCCTGCACAGCACCGTCGTGACCGTTATCAAGGTGGTGCTGATCGGGCAGGTATGCGCTCAGGATTTATTGCAAGGACGTCTTAAAATAAGTGCGGTTGACGCCAACTCTCATTTCCTGCGGTACTTCAATTTGGCTGTCAGCTTGCGGTGAGTCCCAAAGTAACTCCAGATATGTTTGTTTACCCGAGAAAAAATCACTTCACCGCATGTGGACCGAAACATCATGCTCTGGGTGGATACACCGACAGGTGTACAGCAGTGACAGCTTCGAGCCCGTTGAGGCAGGGGTACGTACTTGAAACAAACGCGCACACGCACATGACAGATGGTTTGTGTTGACTGCATTACGGCGCGTAGTCTAGATGTTCAGCTAGCTGCACAACTTTCATGCTTAGGTGCGTGGCATACAGGCGTCTGCAGTGCAATGTCAGACTTCTAGATCAGGCGAGAGAAAGTGGCAGCAGCGTGTAGCCTGTGGCGAGGAAAGAGGACAGCAGGTAGACTGCTGCGGACTGCTTGAGACGGGCTCTGCGTGGGCTCCGTGGCATTCTAGAACCCAAGACTCGCGAAGTATTCCCAAACAGCTTGGGTGAGTCATCTGAAGGATGCAGCCGTGCCCAGGCAAGGCAACAAAACAGCCCAGCCCACCGCAGCACACTCCCTGCGTGCATCCCTCGACAGGCCATTGAACGTCCGTCCGCTGACATTTTGTCTGATGCCATCTCGGCTTCGCCTGATCGACTGCACAGGATGAGCCATGGGCTTGACTGAGGGCAGAGGCGAAAACACCATCGAGACCAAGACAGCGACAGCTGCAGATTGCGGCAAGAACACAGCGTGTCAGCAAGCTTCAGCAGCAGAGCCAGACGGCACTTCTACGCCGGACGCCAAGGACGCCCCAGCGAAAGGTTTCTCCAGCCACAGTGATGATGAACATGCCTCTGTAGAGCAGAGCATGGGCATCCGCAGGCACTGTGACTCCGCAGGCAAGCATTACTCCTGGCAGGGCCCCGTGCAGGCAGTGCCACCTATGTGCTGCCCGCTACCAGGCAGCGGACACAAGCAGCAGCAGTTTGGTCAGCAGCAGCAGCTGCCCAACGGTGCCAACCACCTGCTAGCAGTAGGCAAGCAGCACCAGCAGCAGGCAGCAGCGTTTGGTGCAGCTTTTGTTCCGCACAGCAGCAACAGCTGCGGACCATTGGAGCGGCAGCAGCAGCCAGCTGACTCCTTGCAGGGCCACCCCCGGGGCCAGCAGCAGCAGCCAGCTTCTCTCTCTGCGTCGCTGAGCACTAGCACATCCTTGAGCAGCAACAGCAGCGGCAGCAGTGGCGGCTGCGCAGGGCCCTCTGGCACGCACAAGCAGGACCTAGTCCGCAGCCGCAGCAGGGAGAGCGACAGCAGCAGTGGCCAAGGCCGCGGCAATGGTGGTGGCCGTAGTAGGGGCAGGCAGGGCGCCAACTCAGATCAGTCCTCTGCTGCCAACAGAAGAGGGCTGGCCAGCTGCAGTGCCTCCCCACCACGGTTCCTGCAAACGCCGGTGCTGCACGCGATACGGCAGCTGGACGAGGACAGCAGCAGCACCAGCACCAGCACCAGCACCAGCTTGGGGGTCCTGTACCTGGCAAGTTGCAGCAGCAACAGCAGCAGCAACACGGCAGCATGGTGGAGCTCCGGGATCAGAACCCACGTGGCGGGAATCGGCCGGCGGGCTCTGCAAGGAACGTGGCGGGCGCGGGCGGCGTGCACGCAGCTGCGCCTGCAGGAAACAGCAGCGGCTCGCTGGGCAAGGGCAGCAGGGGCGGCAACAACGCACACAAGCAGCAGCAGCAGCAGCCATTGAGCAAAGGTCCTCAGCCTCCCTTAGGAGGTGGCCCTGGTGCTGATATGGGCCCTCCTGCTACTTTCAACGTGCAGCGTGGTCTGCCAGGCCGGCATGGCAGCAACAGCAGCCTCACCAACAGCGGCCCCTGCAGCAACAACAGCACAGGCAGCGGCAGTGGTTTGGTTGGCCCTGCCGATAGCAGGCCTAGGCTGCTGATGCTGCCAGATGAGGACGACCTGCTGTCTGATGTTGCCCCACCGCGCAAGCAGACACCCCCGTTACTTGTCTCTGCATTGCAGCAGCAGCGGCAACAGCAGCAGCAGATGCAGCATCCCCTGCAGGTGCTGCGGGCAGCTGGCGCGCACATCAGCAGCGCACCCATGCCACCGCCTGCTGCCAACAACAGCAGCGGCGGCAGCGGTGGCGGCAAGGGCGCCGCGAGCAGCAAGGGCAACCAGCACAGCAAGACCCAGCAGGGGTCCAACCGCACCCCGGCAGGCCAGAAGCAGCAACAGCAGCAAGGTGGGCTGCAGCTGCAGCAGGTGCGGCTAGCGGAGGCTGTAGCACGCCAACAAGCAGCAGTAGCAACGGCCAGCTGGCTGCTACTGCCGGTGCTGGTGGCGGCTCAGGGTGGGTGCCCGCGCCCCCGCCGCCACCTCCCCCGCCACCCCGCAGACAGCAGAAGCTTGTCTTGGCCCCTTCGCAGGACATCCGGAAAGCGCCAGGCACGCTCATCCCCGTCGCTGGTGGCAAAAGCAGCAGCAGCAGCAGCAGCGCGGCTGGTGGCGGCAGTGGCAGCAGCGGCAGGGGTGTGGCACTGCTGGGCTGCGGCAGTGCTGCTCCTGCTCCTGCTGCTGCTCCTGCTGCTGCAGGGTCGCGCTTGGGTCCTCCACCCGCTGCTCCTGCAGGATTCGATGCACTTGCTGGCAGCAACGGCATGCTGGGCAGCCAGCAGCAGCAGCAGCAGGGTGCGATGCAGCAGCAACAGCAGCAGCAGCAGATGAGGGTGATGATGCAGCCGCAGCATCAGCAGCATTATCTCAGCAGCGGCCACATTCCTGGGCCAATGCCACCCCCTGGTGGGCCACCACCCCCTTCTTTGGAGGGCTCTGGGGGGCCTGGCAGCAACAACAGCCGCGGCTCTGCAATGCACTCACACTTGCTCCGGCAGCAGCAGCAGCAGCAGCAGGGCAGTATGGGGATGTCCCCGCTGTCACCGATGGCAGGCCCACCGCACAGCAGCAGCAGCGGTACGCTTGCTCCCCTGAGCCGCGCACCCCAGGCACCCCTGCGCCCACCGCCACCTGGCGCAGTTGTCGGCGGCAGCCGTGGCGATGCACCTGGCATGCAGCAGCAGCAGCAGCAGGGGCAGCAGCAGCAGGGGCAGCGCCACGCTTCGGCACCCCCTGGTGGCAGGGCCAACAGCAGCAGCAGCGCTGGCATTGTGGGCGGCCGCCAGCTGGGCGGGAGTGGCGGGCCTGGTGCAGCTGGAGGTGGCAGGAACCACGGCAAGGGCGGCAACGTGCAGCAGCAGGGCTCTGCTGCTGCTGCTGCTGCTGCTGCTGCTAGGGCACCAGCTGGGCCAGACGATGCGGCTTATGGTGCCGCAGCTGCTGCAGCAACACAAAATTCCTGCAGCAGCGGAGGCGGCAGGGAGCATGTGCAGGCGCGCGGTGGCACTGGCAACCAGAGCCAGCAGCAGCCAGGCAGGGACAGCAAAGTGAACAAGGAGCCCAGTTGCAGCAAGGCGAGCAGCGGCAGCAGCAGCAGCAGCAGGGGTGCTGCTGCTGGCGCTGCTGCTGGCAAGAGGCAGCCGGACGCCTCAGCTCCTGCAAGCAGCAGCAACGCTGTCGCTCCTGCTGGCACTGCTGCTGCTGCTGCTGCTCCAGTGGGGGCACCCAGCAGAGCCCGCCCTGTTGTGATCGCCAGCTGCCTGCCTGAAGACGAAGACGACCTGCTGGGCATCACACCAAGCAGCAACAGCAGCAAGAACAGCGCACTGAAGCAGCAGCAGCAGCAGCAGCAGCAGCAGGGCGGCAGCAGCAGCGCGGGCGACGCCAGCAGCTACGGCCAGCAGCAGCATGGCTACCAGCAGCAGCAGCAAGGCGTGGCGGGCATGCCGCAGCCGCCGCCGCCTCCTCGAAAGGGCAGGCTGGGCAACGAGCCGGCTGGCAGCGGCCAGGATGGCGCTGGTGGCCGTGGCAGCAGCAGCAGCGGCAGCGCGGACAGCAAGCTGAGCCCACTGGGGGGCCTGCTGAGTTCTGCTGCTGCTGCTGCAGGGCCTGGGTGTGCGAGGGCTCAGCCGGGTGGCGTGTACGCGCCTGCCGCGATGCCGCCTGTGCCGCCAGGCCACCATGTCGTCATGTCACCCAACGGGATGGCGCCAGCCGTCAGCTGGCCGCACCATTTCGGAGGGCCTGTCATGGCCATCAGCAGCCCGGGCGGGGCGCCCGCGCCGCAGCACCTGCTGCACGTGGTGGGGCCCGGGGGCCTGCTGCAGGGCTCGCCTGCTGCAGCGATGCCTGGGGTGCTGAGCCCACAGTTGGCGCACCACCAGCAGCAGCAGCAGCAGCTGCTGATGCCGGGTGCTGGGCACATGTATGCGGCTGCTGCGCTGCTGAAGCCCGCGCCCTCCAAGCGGCTGGCGATCGTGGACCCCAAGAACAACAAGAAGGGGTCTGCACTGGCGCTGGACGCTGCGGCTGGGTCCGGCAGCGGCTGTGTGGCAGAGGACGAGCGTGGCGGGAAGCCAGCAGCCAGCAAGCGGTCCGGCAGTGATGAATGCAGCATGTCTGGCGGCGACACAGCAGCAGCTGCTGCTGGGCTGCTGAGCGTGTGATGTGGCAGGCAGGAGCAGCAGCGACGGGTGATCGGCAGCGGGCGTTGGGGGCGCGGGTGTACCTGTGCAAGTCGGCGGCTGTTGCGGTGGCGGGCGGTCGCTGGCTCCACAGCAGCATACATCCTGCTGCAGCCAGGGCGGTAGCTGTGATCGGCCTTCAAGTGGGCCAACCCTCGATCTGTGTATTGTGGACAGAGGTGCGTGCTCTTTCGCAACAGCTGGTTGGCGTCGCGATTGTGCGCTTGGCGGCATGTCGCCAGCCAGCTGCAGCCGCCGCAGCGTGTGCAGGGTCTGCTTGCGGCCTCCCGCATGACCGCAGCTCTGGCAGCACTGCCAGCCGATGTGGCACGCAGTCGTGTCGGCTTGTTGCTGCGGCTGCGGCTGCGGCTGCACACTGCTGACCGGCAAGCCGGCGGGCCGGGGCTGTGGATGTGCCGTGTTGCTTGCGCCAGATGTCCAGGGCGATTGACGGTGATGTGTATCAGAAATAGGGATGGGTGGATGTGGCATGCTGCTGTTGTCTCTGGTGGTTGGCGTCGGGATCTGCAAGGGGCGGTGTTGAGGCGTCCATTGCAGGCAACTAGTGGAGAATATCATACCATTCCGTGCTGGTCGATTGTGTGTGCAGGGTCAGGCGAATTCCTGAGCCTGATTCAGCATGTAGCCGGTCAGTAGCTGTGTGTGGAGTGATGCGGGCTGTCGGCCGCTCAGAGCAGTTGTAGATGCGCAGGCGTGTCTTTGGCACAAACATCATGCCTGTCCAGCTCCTGGCGTCTCATGTGCTGAATGCTAGCCAGCTGGGCATTTTTTGTTATGTGACATGTTATATTTGTCATGTGACACGGGTGTGCGAAGCGCATGTGGTGCAGGCCTGACGATGATCAGCAGCTGTAGGGTGGGCGGACAGCCACGGTTGGTGCGGCAGTCATCCCCGTGTCTGCGTGCGGGCATGAGCTGCCACAAGATGGGGCGATTTTGTGAACGTAGGAGTGTTGCGCCCTGTGCTGCATGCCGCCGTGATTCTGAGGCTGCAGCCTGTGCGCTTGGCTTGTTGTGGTTCATGCATGCTGCGCTGCGGCCGGCCGCCTCGCCCGTTGATGGTGTGCTGAAATGGCCTGCACTGCTTTGGGGCGTGCGGGTAGCTGCCGTCAGAGGTCGACTGCTGTTGTCAGCTTCACTATGGCCATGTGACAGTGCAACGATTTACACCAGACCACCACACTTTATGAAGTTGACTCTCCCCATAGGTTCAGTAGGAACCTTGTTACACTCGTCTTAGGGCCTTGCAGCACCTGCAATGTGTTAAGCATGTTGCAGTAATGCATGGAAGGCAGGTGCGGCGTGTGTGTTGTGTTGTGCACTGTGTTGATGCCAATTGCCTGCTGGCAAGGCACGGGTCAGTTGTTGTTGTTAGGGGCGTAGGCTTTGTGTGTCAAAGCAGTGCAGTTCAATTTTGTCCTGAGATGACTCTCATACTCGTCGTGCAGCGCGTGCCTATCGCAGCTGCCAGCATGTGTGCTGTTCAGGCGCGGGCGTGTGCTGTGTCTTGTGGTAACGGCAGCCCTTTCATTCCCTTGTGCGCCCACTACAGTGTTGTTGGCCACCTCGCATTACGTGCCTTGTCTGCCACATCATCGGAGGTGCTGGTGGCGTGACCTGCAGTTTAAATGCTGCCATGCTTTCCATCATGTGTGTATGTGCTTGCTGGTAGTATTGTTCGTGTGGCGCCATGATCACCTGCGCCGGCAAGCCCCAACTTGATTAATATGGTATCTGATCCTCACCTTGCAGTGCACATGCAGTGCTCGAGTAGCCTAAATAGTTCGTCTGGTTGGAATGCATGCATATCGCAACCGTGTCCAGCAGCTGGCGGCAACGCACAGCGGCTGCTGGTCTGTCATGCAGCTTGTGGGGCCTGTGCATGTGGCACTAAAGAGCGTTTCCTGACGGACAAAAAACTGACCCGGAGTCCGCCAGGGTGACATGTGGGTTAAAATGGGGGCGTGTGGTGTAGCATGCACGCTGCTGCATTGCGCACGGGCAGCAGCACAGCACCGCCGCTGCCCGTGGCTGCAGCAGCGCTGCCAGCGCTAATTGCAGGGACCTTTTATGCTATTGTTGTTGTATTTGCAGGTGTGCAGTGAGTCTCCCTGCTGCCCCTTTTTGAAGTGTTTGGGTGATTAGAAGCACGCGTTGTTGGGTTGGCAGCACAGCAGAGTTGCTGTGACGTGTGCATCTGCAGCTGTTGAACCGCTGTTCGTATTGATGCTGGAGCTGGCTGCTAGACAGTCGTGCCACGGCACTGTTATGTTGCTAGTTTGTTATTTTGGTCCCATTGCGATACACCTCTCTGCCCATGGCTGCATAGGAGCCTGCAGCTGGTGACGCGTCTTTGCGCGGTTGGCTGTCGCTTCAACATCTTGCAGGCTCGCCATAGCTCTGAGTTGGTCGTGCACCAAATTGTGTGCTCTGAGCGGCAGCCACGGCAGAGTGTGGGTCCATGTCACTGCATGTGTGACCTGTTGTGCAGACAATGTGATGGAGAGCAGTGCGTGTGCCGACTGCTCTGCCAGCTGCCGTCACTGCTGCACGGCTCAGCAGCGTGAAGGGACCGTGGCAGCAAAACTAATGCATATCTGTTGCCACGCAGTCATCTGGCATGTTGGTCACGTGTTGGCCACACAGAGCAAGAGTAGGGTGGGCAGTTGCTGCATGACTGGTGGCTTGGGCCAGCCTTGTGGAGCTATGGCAGTAGGGGTTGTGTTGGCGTGTTGGTTTCTGGAATTCATTGTACTTGAAGACACGGCATGCTCCTGCACATGTTGCCAGGTGTGGCAAGCTCTTGCTCGCCCAGTAGCAGACGTGCCTGCGCTAGCACAGCCGGCCTGTGTGTGGTCTATGTGCAGCAGGCTGTGCCGCCATCAACCAATGGCAGCCTTGCTCCTGTGGTTGCCCAAACAGCCTGCCTCTGCGCTGCCGCCGCAGCGCTGTGTGCACGCTGCGTGCCTTGCGCTTCTGGTGCACGGCACAGCTGCTTATTTTTACTTGCTTGCCGCTGCCAGCAGTCAAGGCTGCAGTGCGCTTGTCAATGCGTCGACGTACGCATGCACACTTAGACCTAGTTTGGCAGAACTAGCTAGCAACAGCGGACCTTTCAGTTTGTTGCAGTTTACCGCTTGGCACTGTTTCGCTTGTTAATGGCGATACTGCCCCTGCTTTTCTGGCTGCACAGTTTGCTTGTAGCGGTCTCGAGCAGCTTCCCTTTGGGTGTTTTCCTGCGTGGTGGCATGTCTAGCAGGCTGTTCTGGATGTGTTGCCAGGGGGCACTTGGCGGCGCCTTGCCAACCTCCAATCAACGCAGACGCCTCGACCACCCATGCTGCCCATCACCTGCGGCCAGGGAAACATGCTGTAGCTGGTGTGCACTGTGGGTGTGGCGCGCCTGGTGTGTCACACATGTTGACTCGTAGCTGGGGTCCACCTTGCTTGAGCACATCAAGCCAGGCTGGTGTGCTGGCCATGGCCCCGCCTGCCAGCTGTGTTGCTGCTGTACGCTGGGTCGATGACGGCACACGCTGGGCGGTCAGCAGCCTTGATTCGTGCGGGCATAGTTTGTGGCGGCACCGTGTAGTAAGGGCCGTCTGGTGTGCCTGCGCCTGTGTGGCAGTGCTTTTGTGGCACAGTGCAGTCCAATGCTGTATCATGCAGCCTGCTTGCCTGCCCACTGGGTGGTGCTGTGTTTGCATTGCTCTGGCCGTGCATGCAGCTGGGGTGTACTGTTCAGCACATCACGCTGTGCAGATGGCCAGTACTGTTGTACAGCTGGCCCGCGCGACGGCGCGCAAGCCTGCACCTTGTCAACTGTCACGGGTGGCGTACTGCCTCGGGTTGGGTCTGTTACTGATACTGTACTTTTAGACGAAGACAAGCAGTGCATGCAGGCACCAGGGCTGGGTGAGGCTGCCGTCTTGCAACCCACACCGTGGCCTGTGCGCTCTGTCGGCTGCTGCACGTGGCAGCTTCACACCATCCCTCGTGTGCACGCGTCTGCCGCTGGTGTAGATGCATCTTAGGCACACAGCTTGCAGTGGCTTGCATCTTTTCGTGTAGCGGGCGTGCAGTCATGCGGCGGGCTTAATGTGCTGTCCTTTAGTTGTTGCAACTAGTCTGGTTGGATCGGGTAGGTGCTGCAGTTGGTTGACACGCTTGCCTTGGATGCAGTAGTACTCCCCTGCCAGTATGTCGTCGGCGTGTATTGTGTTCTCTCCAGTCCAGCAATGGGTGTTGTTGTCTGGGTGGCTGCTCATAGAGATGTTACAATGGGCTGTTTTCAAGGGGGAGTGTCCAACGCCTGCTGACTCGGTGATGTCTGAAACAACAGCAGGCTCAATGTGAAAGCCCTTGATAAGCAGTTTCCGGGTGAGTATGCATGTCATGTTGGTGTGTGCCTTGTCAAGAACAACAAAAGCAAGGCAGAGCAACGTGCTTGTTGTGTGGCCGGCTCCTTCAAGGGCCAATAAGTAGCCATCAGTCGTCATCATGCGGCGCCACTTGAAGGCGCTTGCGCCAATCTGATAGTTGTTGCTCGGCAACAAAAACTTGTTGTGCAGTTTGGCATGTTTGTATGCGGAGTCTCCTCGTGTCAGCGCCAGTGTGTGAAGCTACGGGTGTGTCACTGCCGCACCCTCCAGCAGGAGACCTACATGTTCCAGTGATGTCCTGGAGTCCCTCAACTCTGCTGCCTGCTGTTTGATAGGCGCAGGGGTTCAATTGGTTTGGTTGGTGTTTGTTGGGGTGGTGAGCTGGTTGGGGCTGGACCAGCGGTGTAAAGTGGTGGCCCTGCTCAATATATGCTGCCAGCCCTACAGCTTATTCAGGAGGATTTGGATGCCCAATGCAAGTAGTAAAGCATCTTCACGGGCAGTTTATACAAGTACCTTGAACAAAGCAGATACAAACGAGTTTAGTGGAGGGCACAGCTTGAACAGCAACAGTGCATGTACAGTCATGATTTGCTTATGCATGCATGCACTGCTGTGTCTTAAAACAGCCGTGATACCAATCATCATCAAGTAACACTGAAAGCGAGTCGTGATGAAGCAGTAGCCGCTGAGCTGGTTCAACTAGCTGAGCTCACTCATTGAACTCTGACCCAGTCAGCTGTGTGGTTGCCAAAATGCCAAATTGACGCAACACACAGCAGCAGCTGGCCCGCCTATCTAGATCCAACTCTGCACTCGATATCATCCAGCTGCTGCATTGCAGCCGCACGCCAGGCAGCAGCGGGCTTGCCAGGCAGTGGCGCATCCACTGCCACCCGCAAGTTGCTGCTGCTGCTGCACACAGAACATCAATCTGAGCAACACTGGCCGCTCAAAACGCAGCACATCTACAGGGGTGGTCTTGCTATCTTTGATTGCACTGCCGGCATGCCCAGACATGCTCGGCTGCTGGCACTGCAGTGCTGGTCTACCAAGCGCCCCTGCCAGCCTTCAGCTACAGCAGAAGTCCACGGGCTCGATAGGCAGCACTGCCAGCATGCATATGCACGCCCAAGCAGAACTGGCTGCTGCTGCTGCTGCACTGCATGCCGCCTAGGCTGTGTTCTTCCACGCAATGAAGGCGTTGGAGGCAGCAGCCGGCTTGACAGCTGCAGAAAGGCACGCAGGGACACAGCCAGGTGTTGAGCACACATCTGTGTGCAGCGGCTCAAGATCGCAGCCAGCACGTTCAAGCAGGGCTAGGCAATGGCTGCCAGTCGTACACCATTGGGCGACCACTGCACGCACACTGCACCCATGCACTGCACGTACACTGCACCCAAGCAACATGCAGGCTTCCTGCCGCTGCCAGGCCACGCAGCAGCTGAAGAGCCTGCCAGCACGCTGCCATGCTGCTGCCAACCACCGCAAGCAATCGCGTGGCGGTGCCAGGCAGATGCCAAGGCTGCTGCCATCAGGCTGCATGCCTCCCGCCATCCTGTGCACATCAAGCTGCACTCCGCCTCCACAGGCGTTGCAAAAACGCCCCGCACGCCCCGCACGTGCACGCGCACACCCACACCCACACACCCGTACCCACACCCTACCTGTGTAGTACGCGGGCTTGTCCTGCTGCTGCCATGCCTTGTAGCAGTCCAGGCTCGCCATGCCGGCGGCGTCCTCCCAGCCATCAACATCCAGCTCGTAGCCCTGGCGGCAGCAGCAGCAGCAGCAGCAGTGACAGCGGCAGCGGCAGCAGGAGCAGCAGAACATGAGCACAAGGACAGGTACAGCAGTGGCATGGCCATCAAGCAGCAGCACATGCAGGACTTGCATCTGCCATGAATGTTCCGCAGCTCCTGCTGCTGCTGCTGCTTGAAATGGTAAGCATCATTTTGGAGCAGCGGAAGAACACAGCCCAAGCAGCAGCTTGCAGGAGAGCGCGTAGGCCATTGATTGCGGCCACCAGCAGGCAGCAATCGCATCCGTTGTGCTGCAGCGCAAGCTAAACAAAGGGCATGCCCATCAGCATCATCACCCACCGCAGTCAGCAGCTGTCGTGTCAGCTCCTGCCACAGCAATTAAGGAGCCCCACCCCTCCCCACCCCACCCGGACAGGCAAGCTGCACATGTAGTTCTTCCATTGGCTCCTGACAAGTAGTAGTATTGCTCGACTTCTGCGTGGGTGCCCCTCCATCCTCCTGCACGCACCTGCCACTTGGGCAGCACCAGGTGGCGCTTCTTCTTGGCGCCAGGCAGCGTGTAGGACACCTCGTCTACGATGGCGGTCACGGGGTACTCCCCCCCTCCCCACCCTCGTTGTAGGCGCGCGTGCCGATGCGGCGGTCCCGTGCTGCGCACGCCACAGCTGCGGGGTACACGCGGCCTGCAGACGCAGCGGGTGCAGACGCCGGAAACCAGGCGGGAACAGCAGGGGCAGGGGCGGTGTGACACGCTGCAGACTTGCAGTGCGCAGCCCAGGCAGCGCCGGCAAGCTGCATCGGCGGGGCTGTGAACCTCACCATGGTGCAGCTGGCAGCTCAGCAGCGGCTGCATGACAAACACACAGCCGTTGCTGCCGACGAGGCATGTGAGCTTCCGGCCTGGTTAATGCGGGGGCCACCTTACACGCACCTGTGCGTCCCTTGTACGTCACGTCAGCAGCGGCAGCAGCAGCAGCAGGGCCTGCGCCTGCCTTGAGGCGCTTGCTCTGCCCCTGCTCCTGCTTGACCGCGTCTGCTTCTTCTGCTGCTGGTGGCTTTTTGCTGGCACTCGGCGCGGCCGCGGCAGCCTTGTCGTCCTCGTCCTTCTGCTCTGCTGCTGCAGCTGCTGTGTGCTTCCGCTTCTTGTCGGCCACCGCAGCTGCAGCAGCATGGCGCAGTTTTGCGCCTCCAGCAGCAGGAGCAGCAGCACTGCTGCCGGGCTTAATTCTGCCGTTGCCCGAGCAGCTGGCGCGTCCTTGCCAGCAGCAGCAGCAGCTGACCCAGCCTTGCAGCAGCAGCAGCGGCGGCAGCTGCTGTTGGTGCAGACTTGGCAGGCTTGGCAGCTGCAGCCTTGCTGGTACCTGCCGCAGCCTTGCTGCTGCCTGCTGCCGCACCAGTACCAGCTGCTCCTGCAGCTGCTGCTTTGCCCTTGCCCTTGACAGTCTTGCCACCGCTTGCTGCTGCAGCTGCCGGCCCTGCTGCAGCGGCCTTCTTCGCCGCAGCAGCCTCCTTCTTCTGCTGCCTTGCCAGCTCCAGCTGCTGATCGGTTGGCCTCTCCCCGCTGAGCTGCTCAAGGATTCTGACTTGCTCCTTCACTCGCTCCTGCCAGCGCTTTGCTGCAGCCACGCTTGCGTCTTTCATCTGCTCGTATTCTGGGTGGTTGCGTGCCAGTTGCGCTGTAGAATGCGCAGCGCAACCGTGTGTGCATGTTGAAGGGTGGCAGATAGCATCAAAAGGGCAGGCAGGCATAGGAGGACAGCAGGCAGGTACACGCGTGTGAGCAGAACCCAAAGCAGTTGGACCAGGCAAGCAGAACACTTTGTGGACCAACTGCTGCTTGCACAGAACTGCATGGTGGCATTAAGTGCTGCTGCTGCTGGTTGCCTGCAGTGTGCTGCAATGTGCGTCCTGTGGGCTGATGCTCCTACCTGCGTCCCTCTTGCTGCACCTGCAGTTGCTGGCGTTGCTCAGCCACCTGCGACCAGTTGCTGCCATTTCCCAGGCTGATGGCGCTGCCGGCCTGCTGCTGCTGCTGCTGCTGCTGCGCTGTTGTGCTCACCTCTTGCAGGGGCAGCACGAGATGCTCAAACATTGGTGCTGCAGCCTTGACTGTTGTAAAGCGGTCCGTCACGATGGGCTTCAGCTGCTGCCAGTCCAGGATGTCTGTATGGATGAAGTCATAGTCCCATCAACTTTCCAGACGATCTGTTGGCAGCAGTTTACCAGAACAGGCGGTTGATGTTGATAAAGGCACACAGCATGTCCAGCAGCATTACGCAATGCGACAGGCGGTTGCACTGTTGCACGTCAACTGCATCTACACATCAGTTATAGGGCGTTCAATCAAGCAAAGCAGTTTCCGCATCAACGTCACACAGGGGTTGCACACCGCTGCGCTTTTGTGTCAGCGATTGGCTGGCCACCCTCACCTCAAAGCGCTCATTATGGTCTGGCTCCTCATCCAGGCTGCCCCTATGAATGGGCCTGCCTATCACTATGCCATCCCTCTTGCGCTCCTCATCCCTCACAGCTCTGTTCACGAACACGCCCTTGAAGTACTTCTCCCACCAGGGCCCTGCTTGCAGGCAGTAGACAGCAGTAGCTCAGAAGCAGGTACGTGCAAGGCCTGGTTCGCCAGCAGCAGAGCTCACACAGTCAATCTCACCTTTTTGGCCGGCTGAGGGTTCCGCACGAGCACTGGATTGGCGCTGCCGGGGGAGGCCATATTGTTGCGGCAGTTGCTCCTGACACTGTCCCGCTTCTTCAACCAACTCAGCTGCTGTCTTTTGGAAGCAATAAGAACGACTTAAATATGCGTTACTGCGCCGGCATCACTTCTTCCATCCACTGTCCAGTGAACAGCTCACGGCACCACCTTTCACGACAGAGGGCCACAGCGACTTTGTGCATGATTCAGTATATTTTTTTCAGCAAATGCTGCCGTACTCCACCTGTCTGTAATGAAACTGCCTGGAAGATCGCGACAACCCTGGGTGTTACTTGCCTCAATTTGAAC
Source organism: Scenedesmus sp. NREL 46B-D3 (assembly GCA_014080715.1). NCBI lineage: Eukaryota > Viridiplantae > Chlorophyta > Chlorophyceae > Sphaeropleales > Scenedesmaceae > Scenedesmus > Scenedesmus sp. NREL 46B-D3. The sequence goes on from JACERP010000224.1 coordinate 124,546, forward strand.
TGGGCACCGACCTCAGCTCAGCTGAGCTCGGTGTCACCAACGGCTTGCATGCCTCTTCAACGCCTGTGCATTCAGCTTATCAATTCCCAAGCGGTTCATTTCGCCTAGCCTCACAGGGGTGTCGAAGGTATCTTTGACAAGTTCCTCATGTAGTGTGCCAGGTCAGCGATTGGCTTTGGGCTTGCGAACCGTGTTGTGCCTGGACACAACCGTCAGCAACATGATCCAGTACTCACGCCAGTGACCATATCAGGTCATGAAGCAGTCCCATAGATTGCACCCAGCAGCTGTTACAGCGCCACTGGCGGCCAGGCAGGCAGTGACAGGTCATGATTGGGCCATGCATGATGTCTGCGCAGCCCTCCCACCCCTAGACTATCTTGGCCTGACTCAAACACCTTGCAAATGCACATCTGCACAGTCGGCTTCAAAAGCATACTGCGCACAAGCAGATGTGACAAGAGCACCACTCTAACCCTGCCGGAAAGCGAAGCAGAGTCACCCGGTAAAAAAAGGAGGGGCGCAGTGAGCAGAGCCTGCGCAGGTGCCCCGCTGCCTGCGCATGCAGGCTCACAACAAGCCTTGCAAAGGTAGTTGAGACGTGCAGGCCCTGATGGGCTGCCCAGTACGAGCCAGGAGTCGCAGCGTTCAAAAACAAGGATAGCCGTATCTGTGCATCAACCTCTTCGCCTCAAATATTTTACATCACCCCCTTCTACCTTATGGATCCATAAGGATTAATCCACCATCGAGTAGTGGCAGCCACTCCAACCTTAAACACTAAGTCTAGGAACTAACATCCATTGTTGAAGTGCTTGCTATGGCTCGAATGGGGGATAAGATCCAAACGAAGGCAGCCACTGCTGTTATCCTGGCCTGATCTGCTTGCAAAAGTCCTGCACTCAAGTCCTGCACTCAAGTCCTGCACTCAAGTCCTGTAGGTGCTGCTGCTTCCGTGCCCACTTGCTCCAGATGCACGCCACAAGGGCAGCAGAGGCTGTCACATGCACAGTTGTTCACTGCACAAGAGCTTGCAGGGTGGCAGCCAGCGTCTGGTCAAAGGCGTGGCCCATCTGCTCATTCAGCTCCAGCAGCACATCTGCCTCCGACCTGCTGAGCCCATGCCGACTAAGCATGCGGCAGATGCAGGTCACGCCCTGCAGGAGCACCACGCCAACAGCAGAGCAGGACAGCGTCAACACGTCAGACGCGCCTCCCGCAGCATGTGGACAATCACGATGCGCCCTTCATAAACGCTCAGCGGTCGGCGGCGACAAGCACTGCAGGCAACAATCAGCCGGAGGATTCTGGGCAAGACTGCGGGCACAAGAGTAGAATCGACATGGGGGATCAGGTGGTGCCATGCTGCCACATGTGTCGGGCCACTGACATAGCTACAACAGCGGACGTTGAACGGTGACATGATACCCAGCACCTACCTTGCCAGTCATGCGTAGGACAGCTGTCCCCAGCAGCTCCAGCAGCACTGCCTTATCGACCTTGCTTGCAGGAACTCCGGAGTGTACCAGACACTCAACACCTCAGCTTGGCCCTGATGCAGTGAACTACGCACCAGCACCACACACGCCTCCGGCGGCATCTGCTGCATTCCTGGCAGCTTGCACAGACGGCTGACTGCCGATGCCTGGCCGCTACTGCTGCTGTTGAAAGACATTGGCAGCCCTTCGTGATGTGCTGATGCCACCGTGATTGCAGCTGACAGCAGACGCTGAAGCGCAGCCGAATCCAGCTGCTCAGCACTCGGCAGCTGACACAGCCATGGCACCGCTGCCTGCTGCTGCCGCAGCGCCAGGTGCAGCAGCTGCTCCGCATCTGCAGCTGGCACTTGTTGCGCCGGCTGCAGTGCAACGAGCTTCTGTAACCAGGCATGGGAGGGTGGCTGGTTGCCCCAAACAGCCGCGACAAGCGCCCTATCGAGCGCAGCACCTTCTGCAGCAGCTCCACCAGGCGCTGCGGCGGCATCTTCTGGGCTGCTGGCAGCCCGCACAGCAGGTCAAACGCGTGCGCAGCTTTGTCTAAGCGAGCAGGCGCTCGCACCTGGTCCATCAGGCGCACCAGCAGCGCCGCCACATCCTCGTGTGCCAGAGCAGCGGCGGCAGGCAGAGCCAGCAGTGCAGCCGCAACCATCGCATCCTCATTCGCCAGCGCTGTCCTCACGTGCGCCTCCAGCTGTGCTGCATCCATCTGCTTCACTACAGGCAGCCCAGCCAGCAGCACGTCCAGCAGGTCATCTGCGTGCGGCGATTGCAGCACCAGTGACAAGAGCGCCGAAGCGTCGCCTGGCTGCACCTGCTGTGCAGCAGGGAGCTGCAGCAGCGAACGCAACGCCGACGTGCCTATGCCAAGGCTGCCGATGCGAATGGCGTTGGGAAGCAGGCTCAGCAGCTGCTGCGGCTGCAGCTGCTGTGCACCTGCCAGCTCGCACAGCTGCCCGACGATGGTGTGCACAGCTGGCTTGCAGGCGTCAAGTGCTGCCCGCAGGACAGCATGGAGGGCGTCTGCCTGCAGCTCCGATGCTGCTGGCAGCTGGATCAGCGCATCCGCGACTGATGCGTTGCCCGACAGCGCCGCTGCTGTCAGGAGCTGCGCCACGTCGTCCGCGGCCAGCCCCAGCACAGCAGGCGTCAGCGCGCAGAGCTGTGCAACTGCCTGATCGCCTGCCACGCTGTCCTCAACGGCGATGGCCAGCAGGCGCCTCAGGTCCGCAGCCGCCAACTGAGCCGCGGCAGGCAAACTACAAACCACCAGCAGCTGCGTGACGACTGCGAGCTCCGTCGAGGCTGCTAATGCCGTCTCCGCCAGCTGCATAGCATCTTCAACGCTGATGTTCTGCGCTGCAGGGTGCCCCAGCAGGACCCGTGCCATGCCCGCCCCTCCAGCTGCAGCGCTGCCCCAAGCAGCGCCGCAACACTTGCAGGACTCAGAGCAGCTGCTTGAGGTAGGCGAGCCAGCTGCTGGACGTTGAAAGGGCTGCCTAGCTGCACGGCTGCTGCCAGAGCTGTTCGACGTCCTGCGCAGGCAAGGCCCGCAGGCCTGGCAGACAGCACAGTGCATCCAGCGTTGCAGAGTCATGCAGTTCCATGGCTGTTCGGGCAAGGCTGCTGCAGGCCGCCGCGTCCAGCGTCTGCAGGGCCTGCTTGCCCACCAGCTGCCGCACTGCATTGTAGTTTCGGCGCGACACAGCAGCGCTGGCATGCAGCAGTGCTGGCCAGCCGACAGCCTGCTGCTGTGGCTCCTGCTTGTGCTGCAGCTGCAGCGCTTGGCCGTCGCAGCTGAGCCTTGCTCCATCACCGTCATCATCATCCCATGCTGCTGCTGCTGCTGCTGGTGCCGTTGGCAGCGGAGCCTCTGCTGCTGCGGCCGCATCAGCTGCTGCTGCCAGCTGCAGCAGCAGGTCCGTCACTTCATACGCTGGGTTCTTGCGCACAACACTTCTGTGCAGCAGCTGCAGGATAGCCTCCCAGGTAGCTGTGACGCTGCAGGCAGGGAACACAGGTGTTCCACCACATCTGCATGGCCCCGTGCTACAGCGGTTGCAAGCAGCTGTTCAAGTTCAGACTCCGGTGCCCCCTGATCAAATGCCTGCAGTCGCCGCTGCAGCTGCTGCACTTGCTGCGCCAAGTCCCGTTGCTGCTGCTCGCTACGCACTCTGTGGCGCGTTGCCATCCTGCCCTGGTGCTGCGGCTGCACCTGCTGCGCTGTTTGCTGCTCCAGCTGCTGCTGCATGTTGGCAGCTGTGTATGTTGCTGTAGCAAGAACTTGAACAGCACGCTTGCTGCTGCTGGCCGCGTCTGGTTGGTGGCTAAGTGCATGAGGTCGAGCATCCTGGCTTGCTGCTTGCTGCGTCCTGGCCGCACCCAGGCTGCTTGCAGCAGCTTCTCCAGCTCTACCTGCAAGAAGGCGAGCACACACAGTGCAGCTGCTGGTTAGCATACAAGATGATGTTCTCGAGGTCAGTGCACTGCATCCAAGCTCACAGTTCTCACAGGAGGCAACCAACGAAATCGCGCCGGCCTATAGACTTGCACATACTACCTGTATACAATACACAGTAATCCTACCGTGCTGGCGGGAACTAGCCATGCTGTACCAAGCTCCTCGCATGAACCTGTCAGCCGCAGACGTTGCCAGGCACAGGCCACACGCCAGCACGCAGGAACTCACCAGTCTGCCGGTCATCACGGCCAGCACCAGCGGCTCCAGCTTTGTGTAGTACGGACCCACCATCCAGCTCTCCAGCCCCTCCACCCGCGACCTGGCAGCTGCCACCAGGTTCTCTGTTGTGAGCTGCAGCCCTGCCTCCTGCATCACAGCTGCCAGCTGCCAAGGAACCCGCCGCACGCTCAGCACCACAGCAGCATGCTGCTGCAGTGCCTGCTGCCCTGCAAGGATGCAGAGCACCGAGCTTGCGCTAGTATGCGCTCAAACTCAGCTGCCGGGTCACTCACTTGCACTCCGTGCACGGTACCAGTTTGCAGGGCCTTCTGTGCGGTGTGCGCTGCTGCTGCCACAGGACGCAGCAGCTGTCCGATGTGTTGCTGCGCCATGCACTTGACCTGAATCAAAAACACATAATTCACTGCACGTTTACCTCACAACAACAAGGGGCAGAGCAGCAGCAGCAGCTGCTGCTGCTGGCTGCTGCTTTTGTGGCCAGTGATCTTCTGGTTCCGGAGGGCTGGCGTGAGCTACATTCATCATGCGCTGTGAGAGTCATTAAAACAAGCACTTGCCATGTCTCTCAGCCGTTTGGAGCTCGTTGCGAGCCGGGGAAGCAGGTACATAGTGTCCTCGGGCTTCATGCCGGCACTGAAGCAGCACACATGCAGTACTCCAAAAACCTCGTCGTGCGTGTCGTCGTTGTGTTTTGTACATTCCTTGCCCGTTTCCGGTTGCGTGTGCTCGCCATGACCTGTTCTGTGAGGGGCACCCGTGCTGTGCTCTCTTGCTATGAACCTGAGCAATGGTACAGAGGTTACCATGCCCCTCTAACTACCAACGGCTAGGTAGCTACGCTCCTTGCGGCAAGGTTGCAGTGCAGGTGTTATGTTGTAACATAGCATGTGGTTGGTTACTGGAAGGTGCACACGTGGTTGATTCTCACCTGCTCGAGGTGCCGCCACACGACCCCCTCCCGGCCCTGGGCCTGCTGCCGGGACCGCACAGGTCAGGCCCGAGCTTAGCACAGCCATGGCGCAATTCAGCGCGCTGCGCCGTGACAACCGTTGTGACCTGCAAAGTCTGCAGGGCCTGCGCAGAGGGCCAGGCCGTGTGACAGGTGTGCAGCCGCGTATTGAATCAGCAGTTCAAGATTAATACGCAACAAGTGTGTATGGCTGGTCTTCATGATCCTGCAAACAAGCAGGTCACCTGCTTCAGAGAAGCAGAAGTTGTGGGTGTGTGGATCATCCACCAATGATTGTGGTGGCGGGATGCATGTATGCCTGCAAGTTTCCGATCGTTGCCCTTGTCTGCTGCTGCTGCTGCTGCTGCTGCTGCTGTTCACAGTCAACAAATAGTGCTTGCCCATGCTGCTTGCTGGAAACGAGAATGGCGTGGAATCATCATCTGGCTAGGCGAAACCTGCTCACAGCGATTGTGAGCAGTGGCGGGTACTACCTTGTGGCACCGAGCGCTGGGCCAGCCTAACAGGTCACAGGGCAGCAGCCCTTTCACGATGATAACTACGGCGGCAGGTGGACCCTCGGTCTGTCGCCCACACAATGCGTGGCGAGCAACCCGCGCCATGGCAAATCAATCACCACCGTGCATGGCTGTCATCCAGACGCATACGTCCTGCGCAAGTACTACACGCCTGCAACAACGCCATCAGCATATGCCACAACAGAGCAGCCTCGACCGTTTTGCCCCGCTTCCGCTGTACTGCTGTTGGTGCTGCTGCTGTTCCTGCTACCCAGAACCTCCTCGCCACCAGCAGTTCGGCTGCTGCCGGCACTATCATCCTCGCCACCAAATCGTGAAGTTCCAGCAATCGGAGGCTGCAGGACGCCCTCTTCATGGCACAGCCATGCAGCAGCGGGGCTGCCATGCATCCCGCTGCTCATGCCTGTGTCCAACAGCAGCAGCCTCCCCCCGCAGCGGGCAGCAGCACGGCCTGTTGCCTGAGGGGTGTGGCCCACCACGAGGCGCCTCACTCCGAGGCGCGCCAACACCTGCGGCAGTTATTTGGCAGACGGAGCAGCAGTGCAAACACAGCACAGACGAGCAACAGGGGGTTGGTCAAGACACCCGCCCTGAGTGGTGTGCCCCACCACTGGGCGGCGCACACGGAGGGGCGCCAACACCTGCCGTAGCCACAAAAGCACGGGAGCGGCAGTGCAGAACAGCACAGACGAGCAACAGGGGGTTGGTCAAGGCACCGCCCTGTGGGGCGAACACTGAGGAGCGCCAACACCTGCCATGAAGCAGAAGACACCAAAGCGGCAGTGCAGAACAGCACAGAGCAACAATGGACTGGTGCGTGCAGACAATCGCAGCGGCATGCAGCCAGGTAGGTTTTTGTGGCGACCGCCAACCACCTGGGAGGCAGTTGCTCTCGAGGCACAGCCACATGATGGACACACACGAGAACACCTGCTGAACTCAGCACGCCTCAGCCGCTGATGTGTACGCAACAGCCCACCCCAATGAATGACAGAAGAATGAGCTACATGGAGTGTGTTCACACAACTTGACGCCTGCGTCAGTGCAGCGAGGGTATGTGTGTAACAATGAGAAGACCGCATGCCACGGGTGTGAAAAGTCACCGCACCACGCGCAGCGCACCATGTTCCTCACTCACATATCACGCATCCCTCACAGATTGCCTATGGAGTTAGCAGCATGTTCTACCATGTATGTCAGGAGCACAGCTGGCGCTGCTGACACTGCACGAGCAGCTGCATCTGACTCGCCTGACAGTGCGGCGTCCTCACCTGCCCGAGGTGCCAGCACACGCCCCCCTCCCGGCCCTGGGCCTGCTGCCGGGACCACACAGGGCCCTGCCCCGAGCTTAGCACAGCCATGGTGCGGTGCAGCAGCGCTGCGCCGTCAGGACACGCCCTGCTGTCACAACTCTGCAGGGCCTGCGCAGAGGGCCGGGCGGTGTGGCAGGTGTGCAGCCGCTGTATCGAGTCAGCAGTTCAAGATTTCATACGCAACACATGAATATGGCTGGTCAACTCCGCCAAAACACAGCCCTGCTGCCGTCGTGCGAGTCTGTATGTGATCTCCACCGTTTCTCAACGCCACAGGATTCAGGCACGCAGGCAGCTGATCATGGCACAACAAACAACCTGTACAGCAGGTTCCAGCAGACTTGAACGACATACCTGCCGTACTATGCTGTTGATGTCTTGCAGCTCCTCTGCACTGACCACCCCAACAGGCACGGCTACTGCCAGCGCTGAAGGATCTGTTGCCACCTGCGCGCTGCTGCTGCTGCTGCTACTTCTGCCATGGACTCCTGAGTGGCGGTCGTGCATTCGATGGTGCAAGCTTTTGTGAGAGTGTGTGGTTGCTGCTGTAGCAGCCATGGTTTCTGGTGTTGCCGCTGCTGGTCCTGGGGGTGCAGGTCCACCACCAGTAGTGCTGCTGCTGCTGCTGCTGCTGCTGCTGCTGCTGCTGATTACCAGCAGCTCATTCAATGCCTGTGCTATGAGGCCTGCAGCAAAGCGGAAGCCCTCCAGCAGGTCATACCAGGTCATGGAGACAGATTCAACTAACAGCAGCCAGCGCATGCCCACAGCTTGTAAAGCTCTTTTGAAAGGGACCTTTGAACAACAACATCATAGCGGAGGTATGCATTTACGCGCCACATGCTGGGGCGGCACGCGCCGCCAACGTGCAAATCTGCAGCACACATCAGTGCCAAGCGCACGGCAAGCTGGCACGGCAGCTAATCTGGTACAACAGCGCAGTGGCTGATGGTTATGACAAGCTGTCCTTGCAAAGCCTCGCCACAGGTTCTGCTGTGTGCTGTACTGAACCGCTGAGGCACGGGCAGCTCCGTGTATGTGTTATCTCGGCCTACCTGCATGTACGAATGCTGTGGCACATGGCCCACCCCGGCCATGCACCGCCAGCAGCTGGTGACGCTCAACCACCTCAGCATGCGCCGAACCAGCAGCACCCTCTGCTGCTGCTGCTGCTGCTGCTGCTGCTGCTCCAGTGATGCGCCCTCCAAAGCCGCTAGCATCAAGTGCTGCCACCTCTGATGCTGGCCTTGCTGCTGTTAAACTTGGCGGCCCCTGGCTGCTGGCAGGCTTGCTCCAGAGCGTTGCCCACACTTCCAGCCCAGCCAAGTATGTAGCAGTAGCATCACCGTCCTGAGAAGCAACAGCTGGACCTGCAGCAGCTGCTGCTGAACCTGCTGCTGCTGCCGCAGAAGCACGGGAGGCCTGGCTGCTGCCTTCTTCTGCTGGGTGTTGCCGATGCTGCCCCAGCTGCGTAAGTTCGTCTACTGAAACATACCTGCAGCAGAGCGCGTCAAAAGCACGACAAGGGTGGAGCTGCATCAGCAGTAGGCTTGGTGACAATGACAACTTGACAGCTGCGTGTTGACATACCGTAGCTGCATAGCTATGCTCACACAGCAGCTTAGCTCTTTGCTTGGTGTCAGCTGCTGTGCACGCTTCCACACAACAGCTTCATACGTGATGTGCTATGCTGTCAACAGCCTCCAAAGGGTTGATGAAGAGATAAGCTGTGTACCACCAGCAAGGAGAGCCTTCACCACGCCGCGCACCTGTAGTCGCCGTGCAGGTTGAGCAGCTCATGGTTGCCCAGCAGGATCGTCAGGCGGCTGTTGTGACGCACGGCCTGGTCCTGCAAGCAGCAGCAGCAGCAGCAGCAGCAGCAAAACCAACGACTGCTGGTTGCCAGCTGGGCTTGCGCTGGGCAGTCACCACCTCCACTGCAAGGCAGCGCCTGCTTGAGCAGCGTCCTGCAAACAAACTGCTGCAGCTCTCACAAGCACAGTTGGAGCAGCCTATACTGCACACACCGCTGAAGTACAGTCCGACAGCGGCTAATGCAGGGGCAAAGCTGCCTGATATGGGCAGCAGAAGACGCAAGCTGGTGCCACCTGCCTGCAGGCTGTGCATGTAGCTCAAGACTTGAAGGCTGCTGGGGCCTCGGTCCACAAGATCACCCAACTGCAAGACCAGCCAGCAGACATCATAGCAAGCCGTCAATGACGATGTTCAATTAAAACACTCTAAGCGCAGCTGCTGGCGAATATCAAACTCCAGACACAGCTTAGTGTGCTACTGCTTGTGTCATGAGGCATCATGAAAGTGGTGATGCCTGATCTGCACATGTGTGGTGCATTCATTGATCAATGTTGAGGTGGCACCACGCATACACCTCGCGTGTTTAGTACAGCTGGCCATGTGTCCTTGCTGTGCATCATCACGTGCCACACAGGCTGTCCAGCCAGCCCACCTGCACAACGGTGATGCCTTCTGCTGACCATCTGCCTTGGTTGTCAACGACATTTAAGAGCTGTAGGGCATTTATGGCCTTGTCAACATCGCCATGTAAGTCAGCGATTGCAACAAGCGAACCCGGCTTGGCTGTTGGTGCTGCTTGTTGCTGCAGAGCAGCTGGCTGCTGTGCCTGCAGGTTCCTCAACATCGCGGCACCTAACGCTCCTACAATCAAAGCGGTTAAACATGTCCGATTCCATGTTGATGCTTGCGGCATGTCCATGCAGTTGAGCAGCTTGGTGATCACGGTGTTAAACGCCACTCCAGACGATAAGTTCCGCATGCATGTTTGGTGAGCAAATCAGCAAGTTGATGGATGCAACAGTCACCTTTCTTTTACTCCGCGCATGACGTGTACAAACCCTAATGTACGGGGTGGGATCTTGACTAATCAGTCATATGCTGTTGCACCTGCCAGGCTGGGTAGGAGTGCAGGACACTACTAGCCCAGCCCGAGAGAGTCATTTGAACAGACCGACCACGATCCAGTGATATGCAGGAGGGCCTCGTGTGAGCCCTCATGGACGGTGTTTGGCTGGCTTTATGCAGAGGCAGAGCAGTGTGGCTGCTTTCATCTACTATTGTCTCCTGGTTAGAAATGATCCTGCTGTGGCGCATGCTGTGCTCCCAAGTGACACAAGTGCCTCAGAGACAGAATCTTCAGAACTTGTTGAGGCTTCGGATTAGTTGGTTGGAGTATTATTTCTTGGCTGTTGTGGAACCCTATGAGCCTTGTTTGGCTCCTTAGTGGGTGGGCCTGTGGCCCTACTTTGGTATTTGGTAATTGGTACTTACAGTTATTGAAATGGGCGCGTTTAAGAATGGCCATTATATTGCATGTAATGCCCGTATGCTGTATACCAAATACCAAATACCAAATACCAAAGTAGGGCCACAGGCCCACCCACTAAGGAGCCAAACAAGGCTCATGGGGTATACAACCGCAGGGGGCAAGCCCATGCACCAGGCAGGTTGCCACGAGGTATTGCCCCGTGCCAGGCTGCCGTAATCACTCTATCTTTTAGTGAAATAACAAATTGAAAATGGTAATGCATTGCCAATACTTCAACTGAGGGATATTATTGTCACATATTTAGATTAATTTGATTTGGATTGAGGAGAGTTATAACTTTCCCACCATTTCCCACCATTCGGGTGTGCACGTCTGAAACGGAACACTTCGAGGACTGCAGCGCACAGGACACGAGAATAAACCACAAAAAGCCTCAGAGAAGCAATTTGCAGCTTCCTCACTCAAAATAATAGTCACACAGGGCTGCCAAAAGTTGAAACGACTGGGAGGTTTTTAGCACTTTTTGATAGCGAATGGGCATTCTCCCAGACCATGTACAGCCCAATGGACGACACAGCCTGTCGTTGAAAGCCTCTGTCTATTGATCGTGGTTATCTTCCAGGGGTTTTCTCAAGAAAAGTGAGCTCACTGGAAAACAGCTGAACGCCAAATCTCACAAAACGTTTGTCCCGCTCCCTTCGCCAAATTGGATTAATGAAGCAACTATCCCAACAAAGCCATTCACCAATACTTATACCGCTAATACCCGTATTGCTCCAAATGATGTGGGGGTGGGTGGGGGTGGGTGACAGTCGAATGTGAATTTTGCAAGTACAACTAGGCTGCAACTGTTGGCATTCAACTGGCTGCAAGGTGTTGCTGTAACAAGCAGCTGGAATGCAGATGCAGGGCTAGCAGCACTGGAGCGCGCGTGTTCAATGGTAGCATCATTGCCGGCACCGATGCTCTGCTGCTGGCAGCCAACATCAAGTGGCAGGCGGGGTGTACTGCAGCCTGTTCAACAAGTTAATGTCTGGTCCAATGCTTGCATGTGTGCGGACATTGCGTGTTGCTCTCTTTTGCTGGTGTGTTTGTTTGTTTCCTGTTTACTGCTCGTCGCAGGACTGCTTCGGGTTAACATATGTCTGCGTGCAAACATATGGGGCATGCGCATGCGCATGCAATGCACCCTGGGTGGGAGAGCCGCGGTGAGACAGTGTGCCATGGTGGGCGGTTGTTCGTCTAGCTTCAGAGGAAGAACAGTCACAGCATTGGTTGCTGCTATTGTTCACGATTGTGTTTTTGTTAAGAAGCATCCTGCTGTGGCGCATGCTGTGCTCCTGAGCGACAAATTGCCTCAGTGACAGAAAAAAACAGAACTTGTCGAGGTTGTGAAGCTTGCTGTTAGTCATCATCACCCGGTTCACGGAGCATGAGGATTATCATCATCACATTACCCATTGATAAGGATTGCAAGAAGACATGTCACACTGTACAACACACCCATTCAAGTCATAGCATCAACACCATCGGCCCTGCACCCCACCGCTTGGTGTTAGTATCACAAAAGTAAGTTGGCGGCTCAGTATGTCAATATGTTGGCAGGCTGCTTGCCAACAGTGCTCAGCAAACTGCTTCACACTGTTTGCTGCTGCGTTAGAGTGCTTGTAGCAAATTTCACACTACATGCTCCTGCTTCTTCACACTGTGGAATGTTCAGGATGGCCCCAAAGGTGCACCGGGGTCAGAAAGTCAAGCCATGGCAAGCAGCCACCAGCTTGCTCTGTCTTCACTCAGCACTCAACTCAGCACGGAACAAAATGCAGGAACAGCAGACATCACTTTGTGCGAAGGACACAGCACTGCATGCGTGCAAACTTTGTCGGCAACGAAGTCACCTGTTGGCACTCACTCCTATCTGCAAGCTTTCTGTCAGAAAAGACGAGGACCTGCTATTCAAAACAAACAGCAGCTTGTGCAAGATAAGCGGCAACCATGCACATATCACTGACTGCTGACCGCCCAGTGCTCTGTTGATGGTGAACATGCCTGGGCATCGATGTGCCGCTGTTGTGCGCAGCATCTGCTTGTAGATGAAGCACACAGTAGTGGCAGCTGGTGTGCATCAAGCTTGGCTATCAAGAACGAGCACAGCAAGCTAGCTTGCCACTGCTGGCTTGCAAGTAAAATGTGCCATTTGCAGCAGCTACTGCGGTTCAAAGCCACAAACGGTTACGCTACTGTAATGATGCTGGACTTCCAACAGGGTTCAAATGGAAACAGCAACATTGCCGCTCATGGTAGCTCAAAAGCTCTCTCAAAGTAACTTACCAATCTTCACTCGGTTCAAACATCTTGGAAGGCTGTTTAACCACCATGCATGCTGCTGCTGCCGCCGCTGCCGCCGCCTCAGCTGCCGTTGGTGCAGCTTGCCTTTGGTCACATGAACCACCATGCCGTTGCTGCACCAGTGGCCTGAGGTGCTGCTCATCCCGGCTGCAGCCCATGCTGCTGTCATCATTGAGGCCCATGGAGCATGACCCCCCCCCCATGGCATACGGCCATCCATGCCGAGCACTGCATGGCCCTTCATTAAGAGCATTGCTGGCTTGGTAGTGGGCCCAGCAGCTGTGGTTTGCGCAGGCTAAGAGGCACAGCACCAACCCATGTGGAGCACACCAGCCATCCGTGCTGAGCTGCACGGTCACATCTGCACTGCAGGCATGGCAGCAGCCCCTGGCACATGCAAGGCGAGGAAGGGCACCATGCGAGCCCGTGCTGTGTGCAGCACGGCCTTTTCTTGGTGGTGCTTCCACCGTCGCCGCTGCCGCTGCTGCTGCTACCATTGCAGACTAAACAGGCTGCACGCCAGCACCGAGTGCTGCATGCGCTTGTAGTGCGCGGCTGAGCAGCACCGCACCCCCGCCACCACCATCATGGCCACTGCTGCTGCTGCTACCGCAGCCTGAGGGGCTTGGCACCAGCATGTCGCCCGCGGCTGTCATCGCTGAGTGCTGCGTGCGCCTGCCGTATGTGGCTGGGCAGCAGCGCGCCACTGTGGCCCTCATGTGCAGCTATCTGGCGGGCTGCAGGCAGCACGGCAAGCAGGGTGAGCTGTCAATGCCTTGAACTTTCTCATACTTTGTCATCATATCAGCCGGCCGCTTGCAGACAAAGCACACACATGTCCAACAGCGGGCCATCACTCGGCTTGCAGAGCACTGGTGGGTGCCTCCGCCAGCTATGTGTCCCAGAAAGATGTCGGCCAGCAGCAGCACAGGGTCACTGACTCGTAACTTCATGCATGACGCCTTGCAGCTGTCAGCATGACAACAGCAACCAGCCACTGACGCAGGCGAGACAGGGCACCACTGCTGCCGCCCACTCGGCATGTGCCGCTTCCATGTGTGTCCTTTGTTTTCAAGGGCATGGTCATCCCCTTCGCCTCACCTGTTTCTATCAGCTCGCCTACAAACATCTTTGTGATGGACGACATGGCAATCACGAATCTGTCGTTCAGCGTGAGCCCTGTCAGCTCTTGCAGCACCTGCAGCAGCAGCAGCAGCAGCAGCACCAGCAGCTATCACACGACAAGATTGTACTAGAAGCAAGGTACTAGCTTACACAAGGTAAGAGTCTGTAGTAAACACAGCCCTGCCTCCATGCTGCGTTACAATCTGGTCATTGTCTGAGTGCCTGCCTTCTCAAAGTAATCCTGCAAGCTCCATGACACTGCTGCACATCCAGGACGCTCGCAACATGCCAAGTATGTTACGCGGGCTTATTGTGAACACCTTTTTCATGGTCTTCTTCTGGAGGTTTGACCGGTTGTATGCCTCCAGCCTGTTGCGCTGCGCCTCAGTCATGGCAAGGAAGCACTCCCTGCAAGCCAGGAGCAGCCACCACCACCAGCAGCAGCAGCAGCAGCAACAGTCAGGAATCGCCTTCGCAAAGTAGTGTGCTGCAAGCAGGTAGCCTGATGTTGCTGCAGGGCAGTCACGGCAGCATCAGCGGCAGCCGCGGCATCAACGCACTTGCACCATGCGTGCTGCTGTGTTGGGTGCGGCCACTGTGCCCCAGCACCACCAGGCATCTTGGGTCCTGCTGTTCCACCTGCTGCCCTGGCCATGTCCTGATCAGCATCCCTGGATGGCCATGTGTTTGCTGCCCTATCGCACGATCTCTTTTTGCAGCACATGTATGTAGGTTCCAAACGCAACAACAAGCCTGGTCTCGGAGCACCCAAGAAGGGACAGCCCTGCAGCCGTGTCCCCAGGCCCGACACACTCACTTGTACCAGGCGTTCTGCCGCTGCGCCTCGACCGCGGCGGGGTCTTCCGGCTCCTGCTGCTCCTCCGCCTGTGGCTCTGCCATGTCCTCATCAGCGTCGTCAAACTGGGAACAGCCGGCGGCAGGAGCAGCATCGACCATGCCAGCAGGCGGGGCGTGCAGCCTGCTGCTAGGAGCACAGCCTCATGATGCAGGCAATCTGCCACATGGCTCTGCCATGCCTCCATCCCAGCTCACGGCCTCATGCCAGCTGGCGGTGGCACAAGCAAAGCAGCCCATGTGAGCATGCAAGCGTGCAGCAACGTTCGGAGGACAAAACTCCACGATTGATTATGCCCTCATCGCTGTCGTGTCGTCTGCACGTACCTGCAACATGCAGTGTCTGCGCCAACGTGCTGCACGGCACACACACCCCAACCTGCCCACCAGCTGTTGTAGTTCCCAGCAACCGTTTGTCAGCCCAGCAACCCCAGCAAGCTGCAAAAAGGGATCGCTGAACCCCAGCTCGCTGCTTGCCTGTGAACTTGAAGCCCTACCTCATCTTCTGTTGCTTCATCGTCATCAAAGTCGGAGGCTGCCCTGCTACGGGAGTCCATCTGGGAGCCAGTGCCCTGCAGCACATACGTACAGGAGGACAGGTCAGTGGTGAATTGTCTGCTAGGCCAATGTTAATGCTGAAGATACACTATCTGGGTGCTGAGGCTGGAAGCAATACAGCAGCACCAGCAGCAGCAGCAACTGCTGCTGCTGCTGCTGCTGCTGCACATAAGCGGTGCTCCCAGTAACAGCCATCGTTCGCACGCACCACCGACATCTTGACACACACGTCATCTGCCCCCATAGCATCGGCAGCATTACACCACAGCAGCTGCACCTGTGTTGGCTCCAGGCCCAGCGCTTCGTCCAGTGCATCTCCGAGCTCGTCATCCTCGTCGCCACCACCAGGCTCATCTCCAGGCTGTTGCTGCTGCTCGTCTTGCTGCTGCTGCTGCTGCTGCTGCTGCTGCTGCTGCTCGTCCAGAGGCATGCCCAGCATGAGCCCGTCCTCGGCAAACATATCGGGGGCTTCGTACGTTGCAGGCGGCGGGGCGTATGCGCCACCAAGGCCGCCAAGGCCATCATCGCCTGACAGGTGCATGGCGGGTGACGCAGTGGCCGACATGCGTAAGTCATTGAACACGGAACCTGGCCTGAACATGCAGTGGGGCTTGAGCATTGGACAACAACAGAGGCGCGTGAGCTCCATGAGTCACAAATTCAATGCTCAGGAGTCACAAAATCAATGCTCAGAAAAATGCGATTGAGCTCTGTACATGTAGAACACACACATACATACGGGAGTCAGCCCTGCGATAGAGCTTGGTAGTACCCTGGTGCAGTGGTGGATCCCTGTGTTGTGTTTCTCAAGCTCGATCAAGCATGTAATGCACAGACAAGGCATTGCCTGTAGTTGTCACTTTGTAGGACATTAACCGCACGCTACGCAAGATTGCAGTGGGGGCAATGCCACGCTGCTGCAGCTGCCGTTGATAATGAGATCCTCCACAATCGTGTCAGCAGACGCCCCTTCCAAGACATTGGTACAACGACAACGGCACGCTCGGTTGCCAAGAGACAGGCGCTGCACCTAGGTGCTGTTACCACTCACCGCCCAGCCCTCCCAGGCCGTCGTCAGCATAGTAGCCACTGTAATCCATGGCCGTCGCAACTCAACGCTGCTCCTGTTGCTGCTGCGGCTCTAGTGCCGTTGTTCCTCGTACATGTATGCGCTGACCGTCAGGCTCAGCCGTGTTGCTGGTGCTTGCTGCTGCAGCAGCTGCTGCGGTAGCCACCGCGGCCTCAGTTGATGTCTTTGCGGGTAACCCTGTGCTGGCTGGCCGGATGAGGATCTCCAACTGCCAATCCTGCAAGCTTCAGATGGCAGAATGCAGCAGATCAGGCAGTAGTGACGCACAGCGTGTTGTGCCGTAGGGCAGTGCCCAGTAGCTGCCAACGTGCATGCAGGTTTGAGAATTGCATGCATGCATGCTAGATGCCGCCATCTTCACTTCAGGAGCACACCATGGCCAGCTTGTAAGCGGCCAGCTTGTAAGCAGCTGCAGGAGAAGCAGAGCTGCCTTGAGCGCTGCGCTATCCGTGCTGTGGGTCAACTGGCGGTATCCTGGCTCAGATTAACTAGTTCGTCCATCCCAGGTACCACAATACGGCTGTCATATGCACGGCACCGCATTGGTGGGGCCTGTTGGCAATTCATCAGCTGCTGCTGCTATACCTGATAGCAGCTGCTGCTGTTGCTGCCGCAGCTCACCAGCACGCAGCAGCAGCAGCCCAGATGAAGCTGAATACAGCAAGAATTACTTTTCTACTGTTGACTGCAACATCTGTCGTGGCTGTCACAGTGTAAGCTGCGCCAGTGCTGTCAACGGACACTGCTGATGGTTGTTCCGGGTGTGGTGAACGGTACAGCGCTCAGGTGGCCGTACACTATCTTCACCATCAGATGTGCAGCTCGAGGTTGTCCTGGACAGTCCCGGTGACTATGTTGCAGGTTAGGTTTGTGTCACCTCACTGTGTCAGGTGGAGCACCAAAGGGGGGTGCACGAAGAAGCGAAGACAACATTGAGCATGTCTGATGCCACGCTACGCAGCTGATCGACGCTGCGTGAAGTGTCACGGGATCGGTGATTGCGGATTTCACCTTGCACGTTCTGGTCACAACCCTGCTCTGCCCGAGTCCTGCTGACAGCAGTTGTAGAGCGCCCTTGTTGGTTTCTTGAAGGATTTTATCATCACGTCAAGCCCCCCACCACGGTATCAGGCCTCTGAACGCACAGAGGAGCCACAGCAACAGCAACCCACTGGGCACAGCAGCATGGCTGGACGGGGTCCAGGAGGCTTTCTGCAGAACCTGAAGGCCAAAGTAACAGAGGCCTTCAAGGAGTTCCAGGAGCCCGCAGATCCTTACGAGAAGAAGCTGTCAGACCACGTTGAGCGTGCTACGTCTGACCTGCTGACTGGGCCAGACTGGGGCCTCAACTTTGAGCTGGTTGACAGCATCAACAATGACCCACAGTGAGTCGCACACGCCCACAGCCTCTCTTAAGCAAAAATGGCAGCGTCCTGTGCATTTGCATGTTGCATTCTGCCGAGTTATGTATCTAGCTGTCCTGCTGGTTGCATGCAGCTGCTCCCATGTGAGCGCATGTGTTACTGCTGCTACCAATGCCATTGCGTCCACTGCAGATATGCTTGCAGAACCTGCACCACGAACAATTTGTCTGCCAAGTGTGGATCTTGCGCACAGCTGTTTACCAAGACTTGCAGGACAAGCGTGCATGCATGTGTTTGGCGCCGCTGTGCCTAGCCAGCGATGCTGTTGTGCTTGCACATCTACCGGCGCTGCATCCTCTCTCCTGGAGTAGCCTCATGGCTCCAGCATGCTGCAATTCTGTTATCACAGTTGCTTACATGTGGTTCCCTGCAACTGCTGCTGCTCTGCTGGGTATGGGGTTCAACAGGGGCAGCTGCGACAAGGTGTATGTGCAATGCGGCGCGGTCTGCTCAAGCCAAACATTCACACGCAGCTGCTGACACTCTCAGTGAGTTTGCCTAGATGCATCGACAGCAGTCCAACAGCAGCAGCAGCTGGAGCAGAAGCGGCAGCAGCAGAGCGGCAGCTGTTAATGGCCAGCCTGCTCTACGGCCAGCAGATGTACTGCCACAGCAGCGTACAGCTTGGTGTGCTTGTTCTTGCCCCCTCATTGCATTTGCACATTTGTGCAGTGCTTGTCAAGATCTTTGCTGTGAATCAACCAGCAGCGCAAACGTGAACTTCAAACATGCTAGGTGCTGGTCGTCACACGCCACTTACACCAACAGTAATGGCGTCACTTTTGTTGCCGCTGCAGCTGCTGGAGGCGTGCGTCAAGAACTGTGTGCCGTTCTTCTTCCAGCAGCTGCTGTACAGTGACCTGTGGGGAGAGATACTCAAGGCGGGAGAGCCCTTCAGGAATGTGAGTACCGTTGGCATAGTCTGCAGCACTGGCATCAGCTAAACATGCCGTGTTTGTCCTGGCACTCTCGGCTTGTAGGGAATGCTGCTGTCTGCTATGGGTTACAGCAGCGTGTAGCACTACTGTGGTCGTTGGGCAGTACACTCCTGTGCCTGCGGGTGTGCCACCTGCTGGAGGCGCATCACCTGCTGCTGCTGGACAGGTGCAGCCGCAACAGGTGCGCTGGCCGCAGCCACACCACACTGTCAGCGCATGATGTGCGATGCAAGGCCGCCTGCGCTTGTTGCCTGCTGACATTGGTGGACATCCCAGTAGCCGAAGCTGCAGGAGTTGTGTTCCCTTGCTTTCTTGTTGGGTCCAAACTCATGGCAGGTGTAGTGGGCCACCTTGCAATTCACCACACACCACCACACCACTGAAATTCATCGTATGTACCCGTCGCACAACAGCGGTGGCACCCGGCAGGTGCTGTTCAGCTATGCAGCTGAGGAGCTTGCCGCTACCTTCATCACCTGCTGGCACTGCTCACGCTCCTGACGCTGCTGCTGGCACTGCTGCCACTGCTGCTGCTGCTGCTGCTGCTGCTGCTGCTGCTGCTGCTGCCGCAGTGGGATGCTGAGGTGCGCGACAAGGCGCTGGGCCTGATTGAAGACTTTGCGCGTGGCCTGCCCCACCCTGGCTACAAGGAGGCGTACGAGTCGCTCGTGGTGAGCGGCAGCTGCAGCAGCGGCCAGGAATAGCATGATAGTGAAGCCTGAGGTGCCACACATTGCAGCATCAGCAGGGGCAGCAGCAGCGGTTGATTGAACGATCATTGTAGCATTCACCAGCAGTACAGAATTTAGTTGGTTCACTATGCGGTGGCAAACAAAATCTATATTCTCAGTTGTACAAATGGCAGTTGCATCTGCCACAACTGGTTGTGAGGATAGCTGACTTGTAGTAGAGGCTAGCAGCAGCAGCAGCAGCAGCAGCAGCAGCAGCAGCAGCAGCAGCAGCAGAGAACGAGTAGGAGCCCCACCAGCAGCACCAGCTGCACACGTTGCTGTGCGCAGCGGCCGGCAGCATGTGCAGGGTGCCACAGCAGCCTCTCATTAGCTGGCACACTCAAACTTCATTATGAACTTCCTGCTACTGCACCGTGAATTTGCAGGACCGAGGTGTGGACTTCCCGGTCAGGCCGCAGGCAGCAGCAGAGGCGGCGGGCGGGGCCCCTTACTACACCCCGCCAGCCATGCCGGCTTCCGAGGCTGCTGCTGACGCTCAGGGCCTCTCCCCTGAGGATCGCGCTGCCATTGCTGCTGCTGTGGCCGACTTGGAAGCGCAGGTGAGGTGGCTGTGGGCTTGGCTGCTGGCAGTGGTGTTGATATGGACAAGTGGCAGGCTGCACTTCATTTGATGTGGTTTGCACATCTTCTGCTGGCTCGACTGCTGCGGCGGCTGCTGCTGCTGCTGGCTGCTGCTGCTGCTTTGATTGCTGCTGTGTGCTGCTGTTTATTATGTCCCGACCCAGGCAACTCAAGAGGAGGCTCAAATATGCAGCTCTGGCAGTTTCATGCCAGCAAGCCCTCCAATTAACCGCGCTGCTGTTGGTGCTGCTGGAATCACACCCTCTGCACCCTGCTTGCAGGCTGCCGAGCAGGAGGCACATGATGCAGCGCTGGCGCCACCCGGCATGCCAGCAGCAGGCCATGTGCCTGCTTTGATGGGCCCTGCGGTGCTGATGGGGGCACCCATCAGGCCCCCCGGCTACCACCCACCAGCAGGTGAGCCCACACATGTCAAGGCCATGCCGGGGGACGCCCTGTCATTGGGTTCCCGCACTGGGTGAAACCACCTGTGAACTCTCCATAGCGTGGGTTGAACAACATACACAGTGCTGTGTTGGGGCAAGCACTGCAGTGTGTGCAAGAAATGTGCTGTGTGGTGGGGGCATCCATGGAGCCTGCAGGCTACCACCCACCACCGGGCGAGCAGGCACCCCTCACCCACCCTGTTGAGGTGGAGCATGCCCTAGGTTGGCTTGTCATGTGCTCAGCTTCTGCGTGCATAGACCCTCACAACCCAGCTGGAATGTGGCGGGCGAGATGCGTCCTCAACAGCTTTGCACCTGCTGTGGCTGCGACAAGGTGAGGATCGTGTGTGTTGCTGCGACAGTGTCGTACTCTGCTTGTCTGCTGTCCACACATGCCTGTAATGCAGTGTGTCACCCGCCGTCGATGCTGCGACGCTTGCAGGACAGCACACACCAACTGCAGCTGCGGCCCAGCCAGCCATGGTGGCTGGTGCTGCGCCTACACGTTGCTGCACGCGTGCACACGCGCCCCTGTGTGTACTCTGCGCATATGCTGCCTGTCATGTTGCGCACCGGCTGCCCCCATCACAGGCAGCTGGCTGGCATCTGTGTGCCTGTGTGCTGCTGGCATGCCTTGCAGGCTACCACCCACCTCATGCAGCTGCGGCTCAGCCGCCGATGGTGGCCGGTGCTGCGCCTGCACAGCCTCAGCCTGGCAGCGCGGCAGGCAGCCAAGGAGGGGCAGCCGGCGGCGTGGCTGCAGGTACGAGGCAGTTGCAACTACAATAATAACACGAATAACTTGCAACAGCCTGCATCTGCGCTGTGTTGATGACTTATGATCATTGCCGACATGCACCCAGTGAGCACGGCATCATCGCCATCGGTGCCCCGGTCAGCGTTCGCACCCGGGGGGGCTGTGTTGCAGCAGTGTGTGGTCGACCGCAGACGATGGTGGCACTGTGCTAATGGTTGACTGCAGATGCAGAGGCTTCGAATGTTTTCAACACACGCTGCTCGGAGAACTCTGCTGCTCAGAAGGTCAGAGCTGCATGGCTGAAGGTGCAGCACGGTCAAGGTGGCTTGGCTGGCTGCGTTTCTGATGTTGGAAGGGTGTTGCCAGGCGATCTGCGTTGCAGTTCTTTACGTACTGCAGCACGGATAGTTTGGGGCCTCTGCAGCACACCTGCAACATTTTGCACGGAGCGGGTGGGCATGCCCTGACGGCGGCGGTACACTATGCATATGATTGCAGCACCAGCAGTGCGCCCTGCTGCTGCTGCCGCACCCCCAGCCACTGCTGCTGCTGCTGCTGCTGCTGCCGCCTGCAGGCGTGCCCGGCACCCGCCAGGGCGTGGAGCAGACGCTGCGCGTGAGCAGAACAGCTGCGAGCTGCTGGGGGAGATGCTGGGCCCCATCAGGGCCGGCGGTGACACGGCGGGCCTGCAGGAGGCGTTCGTCATGGACCTCGTGGACCAGTGCTACAGGTGACGCAGCGTACTTGTGTGCCGCTGTTTCCTTCTGCTTGGTGGGTTGAGGGGTAGCATTGTGATGCGGAAGCTGCCGTCTGGGATGTTGGGGGGTTCACCTGGTGGGCGGGTGGCACAGCAGCGCTTGGCCTGCACAGAGGCCTCCAGTATGGACCTGGGGGACCAGTGCCGCAGCTCGACAGCCCTGAACCTCTGACCGTGCTGTAGTTGCTGTGCGGTGCTGAGTGGTGGAATCAGCTCTGGATGATGTTCCAGTGGTCGCAATGTTGTGATGTGGATGTCTTGCTGCTTGAAGCTTTTTTGGGGGGGGGGGGCAGCAGGGCTGCTGAAGGGATCTGTAGACCACCACTGCCGCTGATTGCCATCCAGAGGAAGAGGTCTGGCCTGTTGAGCTTCATAGTCTCCTAGGGTGCAAGGGATGCGCTTGCTCATCCACCATGCACACCGCCTACCACATGCACAAGTACACACCCCGTGCATGCTCCCGGACAACCTTTGGACGCACAGCAGACAGCCGTCAACAGCTGAGTTGGTGCTGCGGGTGCGCGCGCGCCTGTGCAGGTACAAGTCGATGCTGGCGGAGGTCATCCCCTCACTGACGGAGGAGGAGCTGGTGGTGGGTGCGCTGGCAGCCAACGACGACCTCGCCCGAGTGCTGCACGAGTACGACACCCTGGCAAGGGGGCGGCGGAGGGCACACCAGCAGCAGCACCAACAGCAGGTGAGGTGGCCTGCTGCTGCCGCCCACTTCACACTCTCTGGGTAGTAGGCCTGGCGGATGCTACGGCCGCGTGGCAGGTGCCTTGTTTGTGTCTGACTACCCCTTGTGCGTGGCATGCGCTTGCCTTTAAGCTCGAGATTTGTGTTTGACGACTGCCATGCGACTCCTGCAGCGTGCCACGCCTCAGCATGTGCATGGCAGTGGCAATGTCGCTGGGCTGTTAGATTTGAGCTTTTTGCAGGGATAGCTAAAGTCATGCATCGCCAGCGAAGTGTCATTCCTGCAAGTCCTTGCGTCTCGCAATTGCAGTGTGGACGACTCTGCGCTGACATGTGCTGTGTCCATGCTGTCCTGTTGGTGTCCTTGCAGCTGGGCTCAGCAGCAGCAGTGGTGGTGGTGCAGCATCAAGCCAAGGTGAGCAAGCTGCGCCCTGCTGCTGTGTGGTGCACCTGCTTCAGTACTTTGGCGGGAGCACCTGCTAGCTGCACGCTGTGCAGGTGGCCCGTGTACGATGCTTTCTAGTGCAACAGCTGAAACATGGTATGCATGGGTGGATGCTGGTGAGGGGGTTGCAACTGCAGGGTGCAAAACTGCAAAAGGCAGAAGCATTGCTAGAGTATGTGTACAACACACCGCCTCAACTGCATCACGGTTCACCAGGATGTTTTTTATAGTGTTGCCTAGTGTCGTCTTCTTGTTGCTGCTGATGATGAGGACGGCAGCTGCTATGGTCATGCCTGCTGCTCCAGCCGTCCTGAGCTGTTCCACTCCACTGGCAGGTAAGGCTCTGGCATTTGCGGCCTCGTCTTCTGACGCCCCTGCTGCTGTCTGCTGCCTGCCGCATCTGCCGTCTCTGCTGCAGCCGTGCCGAGCTCATTCACGCTGCTTGGGGACGATGAGGAGGAAGGGGAGGACCTCAGCCTTGCCACGCGCAGGGGCGCCGGCGCACCAAGCGCGGCCAGCCCAGCAGCAGCAACACCAGCGGCACCAGAAAAAGGTGAGTCAGCCCGGGAGAAAATTCAGCAGTGGCGCATGCGCATGCATGCACATGCACATGCAAATGCACATGCTGCCGAGCTCGTGAGGTGGGCCTTGGAGCAGCCGCATTGTGTCCGCTTGTGAGCCTCTTTGCAGTTCAGCTGGTGGCGTCTTCGCCGAGGTCGCCACCAGGCGTCGTAGGCGTTGCTTTCAGGTCTGATCAATCTTGCTTTGTTAGTCTGTAATAATAGCCTGCCTTGCTGCCTCTGTGATCTGTTGTTTGTGTTTGCTCCTTGCAGCAGATGACCTGATCTCCTTTGATGCTGCACCTGCTGCAGGCAGCTCTGCTACTGCTGCTGCCCTTCAGAGCAGCAGCTGGCAGCGCAGATGGATGAGCTGCTGTTGTCAGGGCAGCCGCCGGCAGCAAAGCAGCAGTGAGGGCCTCAGGCTCGCTTGCAAGACAGCTTGCAGGGAAGCACTGTTGAAGTGCAGCTGTCTTGCAAGGAGGGGTGCAAAATTGCTGCAATATTGCTCTTTGTCCTGCTTTGCTGGGCGTACTGCTGTACAGGCATGCTGCACATTGCTGTTGCAATGGCTGGTCGTAAGAGCAAGCTTGCTTGCACAGCTATCTGAGGTACGCGCAGGTTGCCCATGCATATGAGTAAACAAGCCCTGGCGTACGTGCATGTCGGGGAGTGCACGCGACACACTGGGAAGCAAACAACCCTCTTGTATGCTATGGGCTTCATCCTATGTTTGCTGTCGTGGGATCCAGAGTTGTTGCATGTGGTAAGAACTGGGCAGGCCTTGGAGTTTTATCAGTGACTGTGTCTAGGTTTGCCGATGCCTGCTGCTACTGTGCTGCTGATTGCTGGGTGCTGGCGGAATGAGTGACTGGCAGCCTGCTTGGGTGATGGCATCGGGCAGGCCTGTGAGTGGCGCATTTGCTGCTTTGTGTTTTGCAGGGTGTCCTGTCCTGCAGCCCTCTTTAACGTTATGCTGAGAATCGTACATGCCAGCTGTTTGGACGTGTGAGAGGACACGGCACTAGCATGCAGCACACTGGCAGCCCACCCAACCCCCCGCATGAAAGCCAATGACTGCTGCTGCTTTGCATGTCAGCTGTGGTTAATCCACGCTTGAAAGCAAGCTACCAGCTGAACTAAGACACAGGCCCTGCAAGTCGCAATGCAATTCGTCATGCAAGTTCAAGCACCTCCTTGCACTGGCTTGAGTGTTGTTGCGATGCTTCCGCCTCATGTTGACCACCAAACAATCCGCTTCAGAACGATTTTATCTTTAGCCTTCACAAACAACCTCAGGTTGACAGTAATGAACCAGCCGTCTGACGGCAACAGTTGCCGTTGCCACTCCTGCATTCATCAAGCATTGCAAGGGTGGTGAAAGTGCACGAGTAAGCCTTGCCTGGTTATGATCGAGCTGGTCACTTGCAACCGTCGGACACGTGACGTGACGTGCAGCCCGACGTGCACTTGCAAGTGCAATTGTCATACATCGGTGGCATCGAAAAGTGTGTGGCGGGCGTCGCAGAGTTCTTGCCTAGCACGTTACTGAACTCACCGGCCCCAGCAAGCTGTCAAGTCCTACAGCGACATACGAACACACTCAGCAGTTTAGTGACTACTTCGGACTTCCCAAGACGCTGTGCCCTGTTTCACATTGCTGCTTGTGTTGCAAATGGATTCCTTGCACCTGTTGAAGGTTTTGGCTGCCTTCTTGCTCGCTTGGGCAGCAGCTGTCGTAGCACAGGATCCTGCTGGGCAGGGCGCTGCAGAGACGCCTCAGGAAGGTGAGCAGCTGTTGCTGGCCTGCTCCTTGCAAAGCAGTTGTGCACTTAGCGTCTGACTTGAAGCATAATTGAACCCTACCTGCAAACGTTTTGCACCTCCAATTGCATGTTGCTATCTGCTGCAGCTGCGTGTTCCAACCTAACCCACTCTCACTGCTGTTCCAGCTGCTGCTCAATCGACTTGTGTGGCAGCATTTTTGACCCCCCCCCCCCCCCACATGCTGTGCGTGCATGCATGTGCCTCCTGCCTGACCTGCAGCTGCGGAGGAGGAGGAGGTGGACAACGCCCACTGGATCTATACTCATGCTGTGCTCATGTCACTGGGCTGGGTGGCGCTGCTGCCACGTAAAGTGCCAAAGAGCAGCAGCAGCAGCAGCAGCAGCGGCAGCGGCGGCAGCAAAGCTAGCTGCAGCCGCAGCAGCAGCAGCAGCAGCAGCCACATGATAGTTTGGATCAAGTAAGCAGCTGCCAAGCGTCAGCCGACCGCGGCAGCGTGAAAGCAGTTTTGCTGCCAGACATTTGCCAGCTTTAGTGCACTGGGCTGCCCTCCCTTCATGTCATCCTCACTTGCAAGCTGTCCAAGGTTGATTCATGCATACTGCCTATATCTTACCTCTCACGCATTTGAATGCTGCATGCAGTCGGTGCACTGCTGGCCCAAAGCCGTTGGATGGCGAGTATGAAGAGGCGCGTGGCGCGCAAGGAGGTGTGGTTCTGGGCACACGTGGCTGTGCAGGCGGCCGGCACAGCCCTCATCATCGCTGCGTTCGCCATCGCTATGAGGTGAGACATGCCGCCCAACCCCCGCATCTTCGTCATGTTCCATGTCCCCTGTTGCAAGCACCATGCTGTCCCACATTTTGCACACTGCGCGACTGAAGGCAAGTGCGGCAGCCAGTGAGGAGAACATGCATGTGCACGTCACTTGCTGTTGCACATGCAACACAGTAATTCTGAGCTGCAGGCAAATCCTCGGGCCGTCTGGCGGCAGCAGCTTGGACTGAGTTCTGTCCAGAGACGAGATGGAGAAGCGTCAGGTGTTGAAGAGCAATGCTCATCATTTTTGGATGGTATGCCTTATCAACCATAAGCAACTGTACTGACTGTACAAGGGCATATTTATGGGTGTATCGGTACACAGGCTGTACTGAACAGACTGAGCGTGATTATCAAAAGCAATCTCGAGGCTTGAGGCAGGGCCTGCAGGTTGATGAGTGCCCTCATACTGAGCACAGTTATCAGCGGCGGCTGCAGGCTGTTTTGCTGCATCTGGGTGGCAGACTGCTGCTGACTATGAACAGTGCGCTGCTGAGGTGCGCCTGCTGCTGTCTTTATTGAGAAGCTGAGCCAGTACGCTCAGCTGCCCGGGGCCAGGACTCACCATGTCGAACTTTGTGCGGCTGTGCCTGCCTGCCGCAGCGACGGCACCCACATGGAGCCTGAGCGGGAGGAGCGGCTGGGCTACTCGCACAAGGTGCTCGGCACCATCGCATTCGCATTCCTGATGCTGCAGGTGAGTGCTGCAGCTGCAGCTGCGGCTGCTGCAGCAAGCAGCAGATTGCCATTCGGCTGCCAACAGATGGTCTGGAGATCCGTCTGGGGCTTGATGTTAGTGTCTTATGCATGCCGTGTCATGGCTGCCCGGGTGGGATCCTGCGCACTGCCTCGCGTAACTGGCAGCAAGCATCAGGTACCTACAACTATTCCTTGCAAGTTGCACAGAAAACCCACGACCAGAATCCAAACGGCGTCTCGCTGAGTCAGCGTGCTGTGTCGTGTGCACCCTGCTGCGTGTGTGGGCAGGTGCTGGGGGCCGCGCTGCGCCCCAGCCCAGGCTCGCGCCTGCGCGGCGGCTGGAACGCGGTTCACCACAACGCCGGCCGCCTGGCGGTGCTGCTGGCCTGGGTCAACATCTGGCTGGGCGTCGCGTTCTGGCACCAGGATGGTGCGATGACCAACGGACTGCTGGCGTGGGTGGTGCCCCTGGCAGGTGCGCGTTGCTCCTGCGGCGCCCGCACGCTGCTCGAGGCCTGCTGCTGCTGCTGCTGCTGCTGCATGCTGCGCGTGTCATGGTGCGCAGCTGCGCTGCTCCCTATGCAGTGCAGATCACACCAGGGCTAGCCACATTGACCGGTCAACTGGCTCGAGTGTTGTCCGCAAGTACCAAGTGCCTGGGGCGAGGGGCTGCTGCTGCTGCTGCTGCTGCTGCTTGTCCTGCAGTGGTCCAAGGCCTGCTGCTGATCGCCTATGTGGTGGGGCTGATGCGCAAGCCGCGCCACGTACCTGCAGCAGAGGAGAAGGCGGCCGTAGACGCAGGCATGGGGCCTGGCGGCCACGCAACACCTGGCGTGCAAGCAGCGCGCTTGTGAGTTTGCCCAAGCACCTCACTCCAATCAATGTGCCAATGTTGTGACATGGTCGTCCTCTTGCAGGGAGGGGGACACCAGCGGCGAGTCAGGATGGTGTTGTACAGTGTGGCCATATGAAGTTGAACGATGGGTTGAATTGAACTTTGTTGCCTGCGTGCCACCTGTTGATTGGGGAGGTATGTTGGCGTTTCTTAGTGGCGCTGCTAGCCCCTCGGATGGCTCTTTAATTCCATGATGTGGTAGGGCTTGTATTGATTGTAAGTGCTAGCTAGCATGATGTTCTGGGAGGCCTGTTTGTGCTGCAGGTATGGTGTACTGATTGGTGAAATGCAGGTCTGGTGTATTGAATACCTTTTGATGCTCATCTGGGTCGCCAGCTGCAGTGCAGCTGAACAGCCCAACGCTGTTGACCAGGCAAGACCTAGATGCTGCTGGAGCAGGGCTGGAGGGACGATGCTTGATGTGCAGCTGTTTGCTGCCCCCTGTGCTGCCTCTGATCCACAATGTGTTTTGATGTCTCACATCGGGAGTGTTGTGCATGCTGAGTGACGGCAATGGCTGCCCCCTGTGCTGCCTCTGACCCGCCATATGGTTGACTGTCTCAATAAACCAGTGTGTTGTGCATGCTAGTGACAAAAATGGCTGCCTCTTCAAATCACGTTTTCCAAATGCTGCTGTGCTGCCTTCTGGCAGGTCTGAGGTGGCGTGTGATGACAGGCGTGGCGTGTTGCTTTGATATGGGGGGTTGTCCGAATCGGCTTCTTGATCTAATCGTGCATGATGGACCTTTGCTGGGGTCTGGCAGCGGGTGCAACATTGCGCCGTCCACCGCTGCGTCCTCTTTTTGCTCGAGCGCCTTTGCCGACTGGTCTGGCGGCGCTGCTAGTTGTCGTGTGGTTTGCTTTTGCACTGTCTGCATGTACTCTGAGGAGTGCTTACGTGCGCGTGAATGCATCTAGTCCAAGCAATTGCATGCGTCTAAGGAGGATGTCTCATTGGCCCGCATGCCGGCTGAGTATCTGGTGATGGGGCTGGCCATGTTTTGCATGCAGGCCGAGTCCTTTCAAAGGCAGCTGGCGAACCTGCTGGGTGGACATGCGAGTTGATGGACTGCATGCCGTCCCGAAATGCATGGCTGCATGTGTTGTGCATCACACAGCTGCTTCAACAAGGCAGGTAATGAGTTGCCACACCGGGCTGCCTTGGCACTCCTGATTGCTCTTTTGGTGTGTGACGTCTGAATGTACTACGGTGGGCTGCCTTTGCTTGTACAGCTGGTTGTTGTAGCAGTCTGGCAGGCGATACGACTGGAAGTCTGCTGGAAATGTGTTGGGCTTTGGCATGAGGCCAGAGTCTGCAACCATGCAGCATCCTGCGTATGATGCACGTCAGCCGTGGTGCTGCTGCCTCAAGCCTCAACTTTGTTGCAGGTATCTGGGCGTTGCTCTGCGCTGCGCTGTTCTGCGCTGCTTATTGCAGCACTTTAACCTAGCCATCACTGGCATATCAACGTGCTAAGGCCTGTTGCCCTGCCAGCTATGATCATGACAGGTGCTGCTGCTTGTGCGCCGCACACGGGCTGCCTGTGAAATGCACACGTCGCTTGGATTCAGTGTTCAGTGCTGCACGCGTCTGTTGCTCATGGCTTCCACCACCAACAGCAGGGGTGGAAAAGCAGTACTACTAGGCTAGCAGTGGTATGTTTTGGTCGTGGCAAACGCAGGTTGCTGTCCAGTGGTGTTGCTGCCGCAAGTTTAGCATGTAATTGCCGTTGGAAGGGACTGCCGCAGACGGTGTCGCCGCACTAGGGTACCAGCGGCCCATGACTTTGCAGGTCACAGGTGTAACAGCAGAATCCACACTGTACTACACTATGTCCTCTCACACTATGCTCAGCAAGCAAGCGAATGCAGCTCTGCTGCCAGCGGTTGGGCGGAAAGTGTCAAAGCTCGGCTTTCAAGGAACCGACAGCAATACCGGGGTTGAACGTCGGGGGTTCCGACGTTCAACCCCGGTATTGCTGTCGGTTCCTTGCAAAACCAACATGCAGTAACTAATCTTTGACACTCATACCTGCACGGCTCGACGCTTTGTCTGAGTAAGGTACCCAGTCGAGTTCGTGACATTCCACACGACAGAGAGCAGTGTTTGCCCCAGCATACAGCAGGTAAGTAATTTTTACTTGAGGATAACCCAAACGTCATGATCAGTGGCACGCACTCGCAGCCATTCTTGCACACCAGTCGCTCTCGCAGCATGCAGGGTAGCAGCTGATCATGGACGGACATTGTTACTCTACATTGCTGAACGGAAGCCATGCCAGCAGCAACGTTGCATAGCGTGTGAGCAGTTACCTCAGTACATGTGCCACACTGTAACAAGTACACCCTTTACAAACCCTTTACAACTTGAGCCCTGTTGTTGAAACATGTTGTAAACAGGTTGTGTGTGTGTTGTAGCCAGAATGTGTAAAAGAACGGATTTAACGGCTCCTGGGCTCCAGGTAAATGCAAAACGTCATACCTTCAAAGCAATGCTTGAAGAATGTTGTAAATAGGTTGTATATAAGTGAAATTTGTAAAGAGGTTGTAATGCCTTGTTGTAATGACGTTGTAGCCAGTTGCAAACTACAACATAGTTGTAGTTGAGGGTGCTGAGCCCCGCCAAAACCCGTAGTTGAGCCACCAGAGCGCGCAGGCTCCAACAAAAACACTATTGCCTCCAACTGTAACACTATTGGGGGCACTCAGTGGCTGTTTGCAGCACAACGTTCCAAGCCACCGTCCAAACGTGAACTTCATGTGATGAACACATAATCATTTCCCCTGCCCACTGACTGCAGGACCACAATAACTGCCACACTGACGTGCATGCAAGCTGGCGTGCTGTAATGCAGTGATGCGTGGCAGAACGCAAAGGTGCATGTTGTGCGTGCAGTTGATTCCACCAGTTGCTTCCTGTGCTCCACCACATAAAGCAACTGGTGGAAATCAGCTGCACACACAACATGCACCTTTGCGTTGTGCCACTCAATCAACTGCAGTAATGCTGCAAACAACTTCGGCTGCACCATGCCAAGCTCCCAGTTGGCGGAAAAGCCGCCAACAGTAACAGCGTGCATCATAACATCCACTGTACATACATACACGCTGCTCGGTCTACTGATAAGACCCCAGCAGCTGCCCACTTGCATGCCCACAAGCAACATACACGTCCCGCTCATTTTTGAGAAGATGCTGGCTAAGGTGCAACGTGTGAAGGGTGCGCTCATGCCAGTCTGGACGAGCCGCAGCATCAGTGTGGAGGTTAAACGCATACTGTTGGTGACGTGTGTCCGTCCCATTGTTGAATATGGCAGTGAGGTTTGGTTTCCGTCCACAGCCAGGCAACTGCAGCTGATTGACAAAGTGCAGACAGACATCATCAAATGCGCAATGCGCTGTGGCAAGGAGCGCCCCATTGCTCTTCAGCTCTCTTGGCAGAATGGGGTTTGAAACCGTTGCATATGTGGCTTCATCAGAGGGCTTTGGAGTACTACTACAGGATTCAGCGTATGCAGGGCGTTCGGCTGCCAATCAAGTGTTTACAGCTGAATGGAGGTGTCCTAGTGGGTGCTGTGCGGTGACACCGGTGGCACAAGTATGTGTGCAGAGCCTGCTGTGCAAGTATGGTGTGAATGTTGTGACCGGGGAAGGCAGAGCCAGTGCGTGCAAGAGCCATGTCAACAAGCAGGTCAGGACACTACATGCTGAAGGATTGTGTAGTGTGGAAGTTGCAGCATTGTGCTGTTGCTGTGCGCTGCTGTTGGTTGTTACATTCCAGCCGTAACACATGCACAGATCTGTGCCTGCCTGTAGCCAGCGCACCCGCCACAGCCCACTGTTGGGTGTTAGGTTAAGAATACAGGCTCATTGGCAACGTGTGCTATCGTTTGCTGTTCCGCCTTGTGAAAAAAAAGTAAAGAGTCTGTTTGCACCCAACCCCCGCACACGCGTCTGCGATCTATGGACTGAGCAAACCCCATTGAAAAAAAAACATTCTCGCGTTCGCAGACGGTGTGGTCGTCTAATGCCACAAGGTAACAAATCCAGTGCTACAATTGCATGTGAAACGTTGGAACACTCCACTCTGAGTCGGTATGTGACTCATGTGCATCCCACTCATGTTGATGCTATGGTTTCAGGAGGCCTAGGCCGTACTTGCGTTCAGTGGCAATTCCACGTGGTATTGAATTGCTTTTGCGTGTTCGTATGGGTTGTCTGTGTGTAGATGAGCGCACTAGTCAGTTTGGCGGCGCAGAGCTAACTCCAATTCAGGATGTACTTGTTGTGGTGCAGAAGTTGAGTCTTTGTCACACTTCATGTTTGATTGCCCTGCTACTTCTGCTCAGAGGGATAGTATGTTTGCTGAGATCAGATCGCTGCCTGGTTGCGCTGAAAAGTTGCGCAGCGTTTTGTCCATGGCTGATTCGTCAATCAAGGTGTTGCGTTTTGTATCTGATGATATTTGGGGCAGTTCTGGAAGATGTCTGATGGTGTCACCGTGTATTGCTGCTTTTCTTGTCAAGTCTTGGGATGTGCGCAATGCATGCAAACATTCTGGAGCAGTGCTCCCTCCTCTTTCCGCCCCGGTGGGCGCGGGGCCGATGGCGCTGTTGCTATGGCTTGAATGGGTAATATCATGATGATGATACACGTCTCGCTCAGGACAATGTAAGATGCGCCATCACACTCGCCCAGCATCTAATCCCGTTAATTTCTCGGGTGGCCGAGTCTCTCGGCTGCTCACATGCTGAGCCCCTGGCAGTTCTGGCAGCGCGGGAGGGGGACCACACCTGGCCGCTTGCCACCTGCCTGTTGCTGCTGCTGCCGCGTTCACGGCCGCTGCTGCTGCTGCTGGTGGTGGTGGCACTGCCCACCAGAATGCAAAGATTTGTTAGCGCC